>VZRV01001167.1:4034189-4137006 GCA_013398115.1 Falcunculus frontatus | reverse complement strand
AGCGCTGGGCCCGGTGGCGGTGAGCGGAGCCTCGGGCGCTGAGCGAGCGGGGCCCCGCCGCCCCCGCCCGTTCGTCAGCGCGGCGGCGCCTCGTTGTTCCCCCCCGCGCCGGGCCGCGGAGGGGGACCCGCCGTGCTCCCTCCGTCCCCGGGCCGTCCGCCTGCCGCAGCCGCTCGTGTCTCCTCGCGCGGCCGCTCGCCGCGTCCTCCCCGAAATAGGCTCCCCTCCGCCAGCGGCTAAGTAGAAGTGCTGCGCCGGAGGATGCAGCCGCTGTTGCAGGAGGGAGTTGGGCACTTTTGGCATCATGGAGGTAGGAAGGAGAGGGGCCGACACCGGAGGTTCGTCCCCATGGGGAAAGCGCCCTCGGGGGCGGCCGGTTTTGCGGCCAGAAGTGACAGGGCGCCTTGCGGCCGCCACGGAATGACTGCAACTTTCTCCTGTCCTCCATCACGCCTTCGATGATAATATTTTTCTCCTCCCTCCCCTGCTCCTCCCCTCTTGTTTTACACCGACAGCGACAGCAGGGTGTTGTGGGTGTTTGCAGGGAATATCTGTATGAAGGTTATGAGCAAACAAGTCCCTTCGCTGTTCCCTTTCGGGTATTGTCTGCTTTTCCTCCTTGTGTTGAAATGTGTTGCCACAAGATGTAGCAGTTATACAGCTAGTGAGTTGCTGGGTGCTTTTAGCTAAAATAACTACTTGCTGAACGCCGGTTCGTGGCGGCGGAGAACTTTTATGCACAGATACTTGCATACCGACCAGTTGTATAATTTTAATTGATTTGCCCCAGTTTAATGAATACTATGTAGCATTTCTTGTAGCATCTGCAAAACGTCATCGCCCAAGCAGGAAACTTGCTAACTTAAAATAGAAATAGCTGCGAGGATGGGGAGTCTTTGTTTTTTAGGTCTTCCTGTAGTTGCTTGCTTGCTTTTTGGGTTTTCTTAGGGGTTTTTTTTTGGTTGATAAGCAGTGTAGGGACTTGGTAATGGGGATTCAACATCCTGAAAACGTATAATGCAGTCCGGTTTCTGCATTTTCCACACCGGTAGTTGTCAGACTTGTATCATTGTGTCACTTTTGCACATGCTCCTGCAGGTAGATTGACATGAAATGCTCTAGAAAATACCTGGGAAGGAAGTATGGTATATGTTAAAGATGCTGAGTAAAGTGGCAGGCATTTTGTGCTCATCTTCTCTGGGAAACCAAAGCTGTTAGAAAAATGACAACCACCAGCCAAAATCATAGTTTTAAGTTTATTGAGAGTAGGTTTCTTCAGTGTTGCAACTCTTGTTATGAATATGCATGCATGTATTATGTATATGTAGGATATTTTTGGATGTATTTCAAATACCTGCTATACAAGCTTGAAATGGTTATTGCAGCATAAATTATGTATCTTTATTTTAACGAAAAAATGGTGGTCCTTGAGTACCTGTATTGAGACCAGAAATATATTTTTTGTGAAACTCATTTTTAATATGATTATGCTTTTTACATTTTTCTTTTTTGCAACTCATGCTGTTAGATTTTTCTGGATACTGCAATTTGTATCCTCTAATACAGATTGTGGGGTTAAAAGTAATCAAAACCTTGGTGTTTTCTTGATGCTCTAATGTGCTGTATTTGCATGGTGTTCCCGGCTTGCATTTAATTGTGTGTCCTCACTAGGTAGCTCTCTTTGAAAGTGGGCATAAGCTGCCGTGCTTGGGTTTATGTTTTGCATTCATGCTTGTGAGATGTTATCAACACATCTTACTTTATGTATATACATTTTACAATGAAGTATCTTGCCGGAAGTCAGTAGGCCTTGAAATATAAATACATAAGTATATTCATAGACATTGGCTTATATAGATGAAAGATTGATGCCAAATCAAACTAATAAGCATGCCATATTTGCAGTGCAGTGTGTTTATAGAAGCCTGTGCTGTCATCAGTTCTAAACTTGTGATACCTTGTCGTGTTAACAGAGGTTGTGAGTTTTGGAGCAGTGCACAAGGCTGCTGGCCCTACTGGATCACAGCTGCATCACTGCTGATGCCAGTTTTGAGTGGGTAATATTTACCGATACAGCTCATTTGGCACTTGTGCAGAGCTTCTTTCCCAGCCTGGCCTTCGTGTTTGTGGATTAAAATCCCTTTGGTTGGCTCCTGTGAGAGTTATGTCCCTGTTGCCTTTGGAAGTTCAGGCCTTCACAGAGTGTACCGCGTGTGCCGTGGTTGGTCTGACCTCACCTTTGAAGGTCTGGTATCAGCTCACATGTCTCACACGGGCATTTGAAGATTCTGGTTTATTAAGAACAGAAACCCTCGACACCTTGATTTAGAAAGTTCTAAAAATATTTTCTGAATCTCGGATAGGAAAAAAGCAGAAAATAAAAGCTCTGGCATATATAACTATTGCACAAATTCATTTTTTAAAAAATGGCAATACCTTGTCAGTATCAGAAGAGACTACTTGGAAAATACAGGTGAAATTAAAGAAAATAATATTTTAAAAATATTTTATTCTTTTAAAATGCGCTGCAACATTGCAGCAACATTTTCCATTGGATGTTATCTTCTGTATCTTGATGTAGAATGGCCTCATGGCTTCACTGTATTGATTTGAATTTATGTTTTGAGGTTTTGAAATGAAAAGACTGGGATGGACTTGAATACAGTTGCGTCTGTACGTTTCTACTGTATAAGAACCGTCTCTTGTTTGCATTTTAGTGTAGCTTGTAAATGTCTGTTGTTCTGTCAGTTGTTTTATATACCCATAACTTACGTGTGGTATATGTGGTCACTTAAGAGCCTTGCAGTAGATGTTATCAGGAATTTAGGACTGTTATGAGGTATTATTTTACATACTGTATGTGTGATTGTGTGACTAAATCTTGTGCCATAGCTCACATAATTGCAGTCACACGATTTCCTGTTTGAAGTTTCTTGACAGTTGCTTTATGTGTGTAACTAAAAATATTAAAGCACGTATCTGCAAAGTACTGTTTTGTAAATGGAGAATGTTCAGGCCAATGCTGACAAGGCGGAGAGTCAGAAGAGATTCCATAGATTGCCTTGGGTTGGAAGGGACTGTAAAGATCATCTAGTTCCAACCCCCTGCTATGGGCAAGGACACTTCCCACTAGACCAGGTTGCTCAAAGCCCCATTCAGCTTGGCCTTGAACACTTCCAGGGATGCAGCAGGCACATCTCCACAACTACCAGAGGGTCAACCTGTTCCAGAATCTCACCACCCTCAAAGTAAATAATTTATTCCTAATATCAAATCTAAATCTACTCTGTCTCAGTTTAAAGCCATTGTCCCTTGTCCTGTCCCTTCATGCCCTTGTAAAAAGTCTCTGTCCAGCTTACTTATAGGGCCCCTTTAGGTACTGGAAGGTGCTGTCTGGTCTGCCTGGAGCCTTCTCTTCTCCAGGCTGAACAACCCCAACTCTCTCAGCCTGTCTTTGTACCAGAGATGCTCCAACCCTCTGATCATCTTCGTGGCCTTTGTCTGGGTTCTTCCAGCGGGTCTGTGTCCTTATGTTGAGGCCCCTGAGCTGAACACTGCTCTCCAGGTGGGGTCTCAGCAGAGTGGAGTAGAGGGACGGAATCCCCTCCCTTCACGTTCTAGACACACTGCTTTTGGTGTAGTCCAGGATATGGTTGGCTCACTGGGCAGTGTTATAGTGTCTGGTAATTAAGCATAATGCTTTGTAAGTTTTTTTTTGTGTGTGCTGTTGGCTTTCAATACTCTACTAAAAGCAAAGTAGAATGCCAAATAGAACTTTGAATTAACACAACAGGAATGCAAATTTCAGTTTTCAGATTTGAGCCCAAATTAAGATATGATGGCAAAATGGTAAATAAACTTCTGCCATGTATTTGGCAGTCTTTGAAGAAGTTATGTTGTAGGGGTAGCAAATTTTGTTGGTAACTTTTTTTCCTAAAATTTGATAAATGTGTATTATTTGTATTTATTGTTACCTCAAATGTGATGGTGGTTGTTGTGTACCTTTGTAGCACAAAGGTACAGTTTTTCCTCCTTAGATTTCCAGTCTAGAAAATGCTTCTAGATGCCAGGTTGTATCTGTATGCTACATACAATATATTACACCATGAACACAAAAGCAACCTGAATCTTATTAAAACTTCCAGAGTTGTTTTCTGTTGTTTGCTTGTAGTGTAAAACCTCAGCTACTTTATTTGCTTTAACAGTAAGTTCTCAGTAAGTTTGTTGGTTTTTATCATTCAACTGGAGATTAAAAATTTTATGGATTTGGCCAGTTTATATGGGAGCAGGGAAGAGTAGGAACACTTTTTGTATTTAAAAATGATGGTATATTTTTACTTAGAATCAGCACAGCAATCCTGAAAGGTTATTTAGGCTGGCTGTAGCATGAGCAGGTGTTGTCTGAGATTAATGTTGTGCCAGTGATACACACAAATTCTAACTTGTGATATTATTGCTGGTTTTGTTGAAGATGTGATTCTCATAGTAAGCTGATGCTTATGCCAAATTCTTAGGAGATCTTGTAGCATGTCCAAATGAGAAGTGGAAAAGGAAACCTTTTTAAGTACAGATCCTTGTTTGAAACTGGTTTTCTAAAAGGCGAGTGCTGTAGCAAATAGAGTAAATTAGTCCTTGGCCAACTGTTTTGTTTTAATTCTGTTTTATTCTGCCTGGAATGGAATTTCCCATTAACCTATTCCATTTTAAATGAAGAGAATCAATATAAGGACAGCATGTTTTTATTTATTATCTCCATTCAAATAAAAACCTTGTTATTTCTCTCATTCTTTTTTTTCCCCCCTCTGTGTTTTTTTCTTGTTTGCTTTTTTGTTCTGCAAGTAATTTTTTTATCTACCAAGCTGAAGTAAACTTGCTTGTTAGTAATAACTGTGGTCTGCAGTTAGTCTTGACATTTCTTTGGGTTTTCTTAGAGCCTGACAATCCTAAATGATTGCAAAATACTGTTGTGACTGCTGGGAAACACTACCATATATATGTGCATCCTGATCAAATTTAGTTCTATAGAATTTTGTTACCTTAAGAATTGAGATTATGGAAATATGACAGGCTTAAATAATCCTTTATGCTTTTTGTGTTCTTGGTATAAGGTTGTGTTTTGAAGTTGTACTTGCTCCCAGTCCATTTACTCCCATACAAAATTTTTTGCTTCCATGCTGAGCTTTTTTACACAAGAAAAAATGTTGAAGTTAGTAAATTGTGTTTATGCAGTAGAGTATTTCCTGAGCTGTAGCTAAAAGGCATAAAAGCACACAAGTGGGAGGAAGAAAAGCTTTATGAACTTCTTTCTGTTTGGCTTGGTGTGTTTCATCTGTAAAAGAGGAAATGGGAAATTTGGTTTGCCAAATTGCTGTGAGTGGATAGGAAGGTGGGTAGAGGAAGAAGAGTGGTCAGGGTTTCTGTTGAGAATGCCAGTACTTCAGTTGTCATCGTTGGAGAGCAGTTAAACAGAAGCTGGCCACTATAATATAACCCAGTTTTTCAGGTGTTGCAAGTGGAAAACTTCTAATAGTTGCTGAAAATAACAAGTACTGCACTTTATGTTCAGTACTTAAGGACAAAGTTGGCTAGCAGTAGGGAAGTGTTAGTGAGCATCAGAAGGTATTTTGGATCCTACATTTCCCATCATCTTGACTCCATCCTCAGTGAGATGCTTTGTTTGGGATAGGAAGTAAGGGTCTTCTTCCTTCCCTGGCACCTTCTCTCTGGTGTTACTCCTTTCTTTCATTCCTGAGCAGAGCGCTGGCGTATACCAGCAGAAAAATCATGGCACCTAGGCTTTCCCTGGGGAGGATGTGGTAGGTGGCAGGAACGTGACTGCTTGTAAGCTTTAATCCACCTCAAACTTAGTCCTGGAAGAAGGGAGCAGAAAGTCTTAAGTGAAGTTGGACATGCTGAAGATGCTGGGGGAAGACTGGGACTGTGCGACCCTTCGGGATGGGTCCGTGCTGGAGGGATTGACTGAAATCAGAATGACTGTATTATTAATTTTAATCATGACTTAAATCAGTGAGCAGGAAACCCTGATTAAATAATTGTTTTTAATTTTATTTTGCATTTGTGCTTAATTATTTTTCCTAAAGAAAAGTTGATTCTAATTGGTCTAATTTGATCATACCTCTTTCTAGGCAGGAGGGGACACATCCATATGCATTTATTTAAGGAGTTATGCAGCTTAGATTCTTAATGTTTAAGAAACATAATTCCCCATGCTTTAGACAGCTTTTAACTAACTTAGTTAGTTGAATAAAGTGAATTCTAATTGTGCATGTACATAATAAGAAAAAATACATCCAAATGTGCTTTGCATTTAAACCAGATAAAGGAGAATTATCTGTAGTTTGTGAAATGAGTCAATTACTTCTGGTCACCGTGCCTTACAGGATTTGGAGTTAATAGATCAAATCCAGTCACCAGTCCTTCTTGTCCATCATTTGGAAGAGGAAGCCAGGCTTTCCTGCTTTCCAAGCTGTCAGTTGCTCTTTAAGCAGTTCTGAGTGAACCAACTGTTGAAGTGGTTGAACAAATGAAAATGGCCGAAGCAGTTGCTGGTGAAAGCTGATCAAATGCTTCAAAACTCCAATTCAGGCATCTCATCCCCAGCTTCCAGTGATGTGATGGTCTAGCTGCCGACAGAGCATTAAAGTTTATAATGTTTGAATGTATTTTTCTCTTTTATGAATTTAATAGATCATAAACTTTAAACCTCACCGTAGATTCTTATTGCTCCAAGCTTCGATTAAACATTTGGTGCTGAAGCGTGTTTTTAAAATACACAAATAAGAAAAATTGCCTGCCTTGTGCTTAATAACTTTATCTGGAGAGCCTCTGAAGCTGACAACTGTCCTCCAAGGATTTAGAGGGAAAGCTAGGGACTGTTGAGTGACTACACAATTGTGACAGGAATCTGGTCACTTTGGAGTGGGAAAGTTAATTTACTGAAGCTTTTACGTGAAACTGGACGTCCCGGAGAAGGTTGATATTTCCTAGGACCACCTCTGCTTGTTGAGAGGTGGCAGCAGGAGCATTAAGCAGTGTATCTCGCCTCATCATATCTGCAGTTTTAAGTAGGTGTAAACTTAAGGCTGCAGTGCTTTCTTTATAATGTCCTTAAGAACAAAGCACTCTGAACTTCAGATTTTAAGAGATGGGGATGGTGGTAAGAAACTCCAGAGTGCCTTTTACAGGAAATGAAGCCTGACCATAATTATTTGGGGGATTGAGGAGTACTAGGTGCCATTTCTATGGACTTCTAATAGATCTGTACCTGTAAGAGAAAAATAACAAATTTTTTTGAGGAATAAAGGAAATCTTGATGCTTTTAGAAAAATCTGTTCTATGATGTCTCATACACCCAGCATTTTAGCTATTTAATTTTGTAACTACTTTGAACTGAAAGCATACAGATACTTCAAGCTGTCTTGCATCTGTAACTTTTGGTGGATTGCTTTTTTTTTTTTTTTTTTAACAAGTAAACAAACTTCTGAGCTATATGCTGAAGGACAAGACGTTGGAAAATAATCATACAAATAAATACACAAGTTTCATAAGTCCTGCAAGTCTGAAACAGTATAATTTAAATCCTAGTCTTCCCTCTGTGGGTCTGTGGTGCTCTTGGGATCACGCAGATTGATCAGCAGAGGTATTTCCCATTTCCATTCTCTACCATGGAACTCTTTGGCCTCTTGGTTCTATGGAGACAAACTCAGATGATGCTACAAGTAGGATTTGTAATAGTACTTTTTTCACTCCTGTGGCTTAGACTAATCCAACCTGTACGCTGCATAGCTGTATTTGGTTAATATTGTTTTTTTTCTAGTTAATGCTATGTTCTCATAGGTTCCACAGTTTAGTCCTAAATTTTGCAACGGTACTTTAGCCAATTTTTTTAGTGTGTGTCCTAATACTCTCTTGCTAACTACTTTGCCTCTCAAGGGTGTTATAGCCTTTGTTATTTCTTAGATTATTCTTAGTAAAAGTGATGAGAAAAGTAGTGTCCTTTAAGAAGTTGATATTTTCATTATAAAGCAATTGAAAATAAAATCCACACATTATTAATGATAATCGCTTTAACATCAGTAGAATATTCAAGAGTGGTGGTGGTCTAGGGGGTGTGATTATCTTCGTAAAGTAAGTTTTTTTGTTTTAACTGTGACAGCAGTGATTATAAAGAGTGGTTTTATCGGTATTACTAGGGGTTTTTGGTTTTTTTCAGGGGTTTTTTTGGCAATTCAGGTATTCCTTGAGCTGGTGGCTGTTTGGGAGTGGTTGCTGTGTCTTTGATACACGTTTTAGAAACTTCTTGACTATTAAATTAGTGTCATGGTTTAGTTTCAGTAGTTTTATTCACAGTACTAAGCTTTGGTAGAGGCTCTCTTGTAAGCTTTCTACAAGCTTTAGCTTTGAATAAAGTGGAGTAATTATTGTTATAGTACCTGTGTTCTTAGTCTTATGAAGGGTCGCTATGAGGAGTGGAATTTTAATATTTTAAAGCTACTGTAGGATTCAAATAGAAGTAATTCCTGAAGATGCAGGTTTGGAATTTTTAAATGAGATTAAAAAAGCACTTTTTGCTGTTCATGTTATAGCCTCAGTATGTGGCTGTCTTTTTGAAGTTCATTGCTTATTTAATTTACTTATACAATCAGATTGCATATTGCCTCTTTGTAATTAAATTATATTATTACATGATTGTGATACAAATAATGCCTGAGAGGAGTTGCACCAGTATTCATACTGAAAAGCAAATATCATATTGGTCTTCCTTGTTAGGTGGTACTTTGTATTCTGCATCCATACATGGTTTTTTTCAGTTGCTTGCTTGATACATGCTGCCATATCCAGAACATGCAAATGGTTACTATTAAGGAAGCAGCAGTTTTATATGTCCTGAATATACACATTTTTATATATACACAAACCATTCTCTCAGTGAACTGTTTCATCATTAGGAATACTAATGTTGCTGTTAGGACCCTGCATTTCACAAAGCAGTCTCATAAACAAGCTAAACTTACACAAAGATTTCAGCTGCTTTTTAGTGAAAATGTTCTATATTACTGTTGTTTATTATTACATACCTTCTAAAAACTTGTTTCATTGTTTTTCAAATGGCGATTGCAGATGGTACAAAGTTTGGCAGCTGGATCAATCATGCTAGTTTTGCCATATCATGAGTTTTAGTTTTTGATATTGCTGTCTGCTTTCAAACGGGAGAGCAGAAACACGTAAAGTTCACAACAGCCTGGTTGTGCATTAGATGATACATCAATATTGTATTTCTTGTATTTTCTCCCTATTTGTTATACTTGCAACGTATGTCATAATTTGGGTATGAAATGCTGAAGCTATAACAATGAAGTAATCTCCAGTAAATTACCTTAATAATGATGGGGTTTGGGTTTTTTTCCCCCCACGTTGTGATTGCTGGTTGACCTGATTTGTTCTCTTGGCTAAATCACAACATGCTGTTCTCTGAGCCTTTCACTTGTTTTTTTCTTCCAGAGAAGTGCAAACAACAGGCACCAGTCTCTGCCAGCGTCTGACACCACCTTCCTGCTGTTTCTCTTAAATCTTTCTCTTCAAGTTTGTTCAAACCAAAAAAAAAAAAAAAAAAAAAAGGAAAATTTTTACTGCTATTTTTACTTTTTTTGTGTATTGTTCTTGTGGCTTTGAAATCCCATCTTTCTAAGGGAAGCAAGCAATGAGACAGCAATACCAGTGACTGTCAGTTGCAGAATTTGGCAGTGTGCCACCATCCCTGCTGTCCCTGGGTGGGAGGTGTGCTCTCTCCTACACCACCAGGTCACTCAGCCTGCCTTCTCCCACTGCCAGTTTCCCTTCCTGACTGGTGCTGGGCTGCAAGAGTGACCTCCAGTACCATCCTGCTTCTCTGCTTCCCCTGTGCTGCTCTAAGCCATGGTCCTCCTGCTCAGTTTTCATTTGTGCACACTTGTATTGCTGGCGGGAGGGCAGTCTTTAGATACAGGGACTGGGTCGGTGTGGTAGGAGAGGAACCTTCCGGATGTTTGACCTCCCACACTCAGCAGGAAGTGAGCTCAGTGACACGGGGGTGCAAGGATGTACCCAGGAGTCTCTTCCAATATCCCTGCAGATGACCATGCAGGAGCTCTCCTGCTCTAGTGCTGGCAGCAAGGGTGAGTGTTTGATGCAGTTAGGTTTTTGCAGCCACAGGCACCTGTGTTTAGAAAGACTGGAGAGGAATGCTGGTTTATCTGAGGTGTCAAAGTTCTCCCTGACCACCAGTTACCGCTTGAGAAAAGATGAAATCCAGTTTTAAGGTTGTTGTGGGTAACAGTTCAAATGAGAAATTTTTTGGGAAAACAGATTTTGTTAGTATTTTTTCAGTCTTTAATGAAATTGCTCATGCTTTTTTAGGATTAAATTGAGACAGGTTGTTACAAATGCATTTTGTTACATCCACTGAGTCATGGAATTCATTGGGTTTGTTGTATCAATAATCCAAAGATAGTGAGTGGAAGAACTTATTTCTGAAGAATAAGCCATTTTTAGTGGAGTTTTCTCATTTGGTAAATAATCTTGTTAGCATGTAGTACTCACAGGACAGTATTTTGTTGTGTGAAAGCAGTAGATGAAAGCAGTGAAATAGTGTTTCAGGTAACTACCAAAATAGGTAGCATGACTAGCTATTAGGGATGGAAAGGGTTTCATTAGAGACTAAAGTGGTTTTATTTTAACAGTTAGACCCAAACCTGTCTGGTGTACTCAGTCATTTGTGTTGATATTTGCTACCTTGTATTTAGAAGTTTTCCCGCGGTTAGACTTCATCACATGTTCATATTTATTGTGTCAATCCAGGAGCTGAAAGGGACATGGCTGCCAGCTCTGGGGGCATGTGGTGTGTGTTGGCCCTGCTGGCAGTGGTAGTTCCTGCTGGGCACAGGCAGGGCGAGGAGGGCAGCCTCTAGCTCAGCCTGTTTGTTCTTCAGGAAACTGGTATTGGTGACACTTTCTCCTTACTGATGTGTTTTTATTCAGTTGGCTTTGACTAGTGCTTAAGTTTCAGTCGTTTTTGTCACTGAGATAGTGTTAAAGCAGCAGGCTGGGATCAGGAATGAGGTGCATGTGGTGGATGCCCCTATGCACCTGGAGACTTGTCAGGGCCTTTGCCCTGTCTAACTGTAAGGCACTGGACTCATTTGTTTTTGTTTTCTTACTGATGGAGGTAAGCCTCATCTGGTTCTGGGTCCTCTCTTAAGTCCTTCATATGTTTGATAATAGATGTATTCAGTTTTAAAGTATTTTCCATGTGGTTAGCTGGTGCTTGGTTACCCCAAAGTAGATCAGTCGTGTTAAATGTGTGCCAGATAAAAGACATCCCGGTTTGTCGGCCGTTGGTAAGGTGTGCTGCTGCCTCCCGGTAGCATGGTCTGTTCTATCTCTGTCAAGTTGGCTGCAGGAAGTAGGCTCCACAAAGCCCACTTTAACCATCCAAGGGATTTCATGGTACTCTCCTGCCTCTGGTGTGAGCTATTTTAAGGAGAGATCCTGCTTTATCTCCTGTCAGATGGGGAGCAGAGGTTGGATCACACTTGTTTTTGCTAAAATTATGCCTGCAGTGGTCCACAGAAGGCAGTGTAACATCCTTAGCCCTTAAGAATAAAAGGGCAGTAGTATTATGACTGTTCAGGTGCTTCTACATGGTGGATGATGTTAATTACAGATAAACATTTTTACTGGTGTCTTGAAGTATGTTTTGAACGTATACCTGAAAATATTATTTTGTTTCTCAATTTGTGATATCAAAGACTTCTAACTCTGCTCTTTCCTAATTCCTGGTTGCCCCTAGGGCTTTAACTGCATTTACGTTTTTAAGTTTTATTCATGTCATTGCAGACTGTGTTCCACGAGGTTCACTTAGCCAGCAAGATGGGCAGTTCTTAGGAAGGGACTGAGTTGAAAGGGATGAAAATCCCTTTTTTTCTTCTGAAACTTGAATGAAAGTGATAGTATAGCAGAAAAGAAAGCTGGTTTAAAATTAGACTATGAGCTTTGGATAGGAGAAATGGCTGTAGTGCAAATTTCTTTAATGATAATGCTGAGCAACACTAAAACTGAATTTTTGACAGATGATTACATAGGATGTTTCTTTGTGTGTGAACTGAGTGGGTTTTAAATTTTAAAAATGTTCAGTACTCAAAGTTGCAACTGAATTCAGTGTATACTGTTGGTATCAACAGGCTTTGTAGCTGTCCTGTAAGAAGAATGAGTAAAAAGCTTGAAATATTTCCCCCCCCAGCCTTAATTTTTTTTTACTGATCCATGTGTCATTTCGTGTAAGTCTCTTTTTTTCTCTATCTGTAGAATGGGAACAATGCTGCAAGGTCCCAGAAAAATGTAGGTGTAGTCATTAACATGTCAGCTCTATGTGTATGTGTAATTTGTCTAGCCATGTTCTGAGAGTCTCCTCCCTACAAAGGACTCTAAGGAAATGAGTTTCTTCCCCTGTTCAGTGAAACTTGGATTGTTTGAGATGTAAATTAAAAAAACCCTAAAACAACCAGCCAAGGTTTGGTTCCAGCCTGAAGGAACAGTAGCTAGTTGCCAGACTCTCTGAGCACCACCTAGACAGGGTGCCTCCAAGAGATAACAGTGAGCCATCTTACAGGTAGCATGGCCTGCTCAGCAGAGGGGACAGGATCCCTGTTGCACGAGCTGTCTGGTGGTGTGGTGGTTTGTGGTGAATCTTGTGATTCTGCAGTCTAAATATCTTAATATATGTTATGTTATTTTTGTTTCAGTTTTTTGTCGTTTCTATGTTGTTTGGGCTATACAGGTATTTTGAAAAAGGAGGAAATTGATGGTGTTACTGGAGGTTAATACCTTTTTCTTAAAATGGTGTAGTACAAAAGCCAAAATACTTCATGTATCTTGTAATTACGGTTAGTGGTGAATTTACTGTCCTAGTTTAATCTTAGAGGTTTAATGAACTTTTTTTCATGTTGGATGTTAAAACTGTATGGAGGATGATGTTCTAGTTGATCACAATGTAATAAGTGAAATAGATGAATATTTTTTGAAAGATTTATTACTTTCTTTTTTTTAGTTTCTTATTTATAACATGTTCCTCGCCATGTAACAGCAAGAACAATATAGATTAAGAGTTATGTACTGTGGTCAGCAGTTTGTCCTCTGTGCTCCGGGGAGCAGAGCACTTGCCTCGAGGGTTAGTGGGCTGTCTGTACTTGGGAGATTTTGAAGATCATGAGGATAGAAATGGCAATAGGAGCTACAGAAGTAAGGAGATTAGGAAGTTCAGGGAATTAACAACTGAAATACACTTCTATTGACACAAATGCAGCTTTCAAATACTAAATGACTGGTATTGTAACTCAGAAAAATAAATTTATTCTATTAAATTATTGAGGGGTTTTGGCCTGCCTCTCTACCTTATGGGTAACTTCAAAAAAATTTGTGGAAAAGCTGCACATCTTGTATTTCTTCCTTCATAGTTTACTTTTTCTGAGGAGGGTGAGAACCAAAAGCCCTATGGGAAAGAGACATTGCTTGCTCTGTTCCTGCTCGATAGGTGATCTCTGCTTTTAACTTCCTTTCCACTCCTTCTTCAGATAGTAGAAGATACTGTTTATTTTTGATATGTGCAAAAGGCCTGTGCCATTTTAAATTCTTGCAGAACAGCCATTTCGTGGACTAGAGTGTTTAGAGCTCTCGGTTTGCTTCCTTATAAATGAATGCTGCAAATAAAATTTGCTGTACTTTCTGGTATTTCTCTAGGTAGATGTTTCTTCTTCAGGACTGCTCTTGGCTTTTAGTTCTTCTCAGCATAGAAATAAATAGAGGGATGGAATGTAGTGAGCCTTTTATTCAGAGTGGGATTCATTTGAGAGTATCACAAAACTGTTGTTATCTTGTGACCTGTTAGTCTGCATCACCAACAAGTGACCCATGAACTTGCAGTGTGCTTCTCCCTGCTTAGCTGCCTGTTCCCCAAGGGGACAGGGAGCGTCTGGTTTTGCAGCAAATGAAGCTGAAATGGGCAAATTCTGCTGCTCTCTTTCTGTTTGGATACCTTTTACAGAGTTGCCTGGAAGCAAGAGTAATTGCTGCACATTTCTCTACACAGATGAAGAGGGAGATGTAGAGATAGGCAGGCTGCACGTCACCTGCGTATGTGCAGCCCAGGCTGTTAGTTTTTCTCTCTCTTGACATAATGTTGTGTTCGAGGCAGGTGTTTGCTACGTAGACAGGCAGTCTTTTAGTGTTCTGCCACAGATGTCTTGTATAACTTTGGCCAAGACAATAGGTACTTTATGTGAAATATAAATAGGTTTTTCTTACCTTATGGGGGACTATAAGCATAAACTTGTCTGTGTCTTGTATATCTGTTTATTGTAGTGTGAGTAGTACAGTGTAATACGTTGATATTGCTCTATAGGACACTAGCAAGGACTTGTTTTACTTTTGATTGACAAAGGCAACCCAAAGGGGTGCCATCATATTTTAACTTTTCTTCTAACTTTGTAGCATACAGTCATAAAGCAGTGTATTTAGTGCTGGAACACTGATTTTAACTCTGAAGAAAGAAAAGTTACTACTTTTGACCTTATAACTGTATAATAAATCTTCACTTTCCAGGAGAAAGCTGCGTGGAACCTAGGTAGGATTGTTTAAGGCTTTTTGGGAGATTTTAGAGAGGTTAGGATGACATTTATGCATGCAGATTGTTGTGGTCAGAGATGGCAGGAAACATGAGGTGGATGTGTTGGCTATCCAGTTGCTGCCAGAACTAACAGTTGTCAGGAACAAAACTTTATTAAAAAGCACTTTAAAAGAGGGCTTTGTGTCTCTGATTATTCCGTCACTGTAGCAGATGTTCAAATCAGATACTGTCATTAAAAACGAGTTTTACTGAAGATGCATTTGTTTTTCAGTATCTGTATATTTGTTCTAAATGGACTAAATGCTTAGAGCAGTACTTTAGACAGTGAGAGTCAACTAGTCAGTAAACCTGGTCTCCAGTATTACTTTCTTTAGCAGTGAAGAGTGCAAAATGGTCAGTGATGACTGCATTAACGAACCTATTTGTTTCTTTGGAACATTCTGGCTCTGGCAGTTTGCGATTAAGTGGTAGAAGTTGGTGTTGTTGAAAAACCACCAAAATCCTTCTGCCAAATCAGAACTGACTCCTTGCTTACTCTTGGCAGTTCAGAATAATATAGAGAACAGTTGCAAGTGAGGAATTCAGACCTTTTAAAAAAGCAAGTAAATGTGACGCTTGGGATTATATAGCAACAAGTTTCAAAGGAATGGATACCATTCCTTGTAATGAACATATTCAGGATATCACTTGTGTAGTTCGTATATGTTCAGAGTGTTGACTTGTCAGGCTTGTTCTGCATGTGGTATTGTAGCCAACAACTTGAAATACCTGGTTTTAGCAATTTTTTTATTATTTAAACTCCTAATTGTATGAGTTCAGAGTAAGTCTTATAAATTAGGGCATTTCCAGAAGGGATATTTTTCATTGTTGTTATTTCCCTTGGTGTACTTTTTGTAGTGGCTTTTCTGTTTTATTGATATAGGAGGACTTTCATGATGGGGAAAGATATTGCAGATTGGGATTTTGACATAGGAAGTACACACTGATGTTGCCTAACTCAATACTGTTTATAAGAGCCTAAAAGGGATTACTGGACATGGAGAGGGATTTTGGATGTGGGGAATTATTCTTCCAAGTGGGCTGCTCTTCAGTGGGGCACAGCATGTCTTTCTGTTAAAGTGCACATGAACTGATCTATTGAATTCAGTAGTTAAAGTGTGCAAAGGAGAGGAGAGAATACAGTAATACCAGTCTTCAAAATGTAGCTTCCTTAGTGTCATTGAGGGATGTCAATTCCAGATAAACAGTTTTCGATCTATTAGTCATACAGTAATATAGAATCATCAAGGTTGGAAGAGACCTTCAAGGTCATCAGTCCAACCATTAGCCTAGCACTATCATTGAAACCATTATATATCATCCAGATCCAGACGCCTCTTAAACACCTCCAGGGGCTGGTGCATCCACCACCTCCTTGAGCAAGTTATTCCAGTGCCTGACCACCCTAACAGTGGAAAAAAAAATTCTAATATGTAATCTGAATTTCCCCTGTCTCAGCTTAAGGCCATTTCCTCAGGTCCTCTCACTGCAGGCGCCATAGGAGAGACCAGCCCCTACCTCACTACAGCTTCCCTTGAGGGGGTTATGGAGAGCGATGAGGTCCCTCCTGAGCTTCCTCAAGACTTAAACAACTCTCTCAGCCATTCCGCATAGCACAAGGTGTTTTCTACACCTTTCACAAGCCTTGGTGCCCTTCACTGGACGTGCTCCAGCAACTCAATGTCCTTTTTAAAGTGAGGGGCCCAGAAATGAACACAGTATTCAAGGTGTGGCCTCACAATTGCTGAGTACAGGGGGAAATACACTACATGTTCTTTCAATTGTTCTTTTTCCCTTCATTCCCTTCATTCATCACATTAAGCATTATTCAACAGACTCAGGAAGGACCTTGTCGTGGTTCTGTTGCTCATAGCAGCATTTGCTATGCTAACGCTTCCTGTACACAATGCACATGGGAGTTATAGTGAAAGTCTGGGAAATGGATAGATAGATACCATGTTGAATGTTCTGTGCTATATCTTACCTTCTCTTTATTAATTATTTCATACTTGCCAACTCTTATCACTAAAACAAAAAACCCCCACACTGCAAAAATAATGGCATAAAAATTTCTGGGGCAAGATGAGAAAAGTTTGACTGGTGAAGAATTCCTTCAGGAAAAGCTAGCAAAAAGAAAAATCTGGCTAAAAACTGACCTATTATATGGTTTTACATGCCAAATAAAACTAAATGTTGATTCATTTTCTTAATAATGAACAAAATTCATTCAAATGAAATGAGACAGCATGCTATTGTTTCAATGAGTATTGCAATAAACTTAAGTAGCTTTCAGACCATCAGCACCATTAATTTAGACTTCAGTCTTAAAAGCTGTCGTAGACATACAAGTTACCATTTTTTATGTTTGGATGTAATTTTTAAATGTGCTCAGTCAGTTGTGGCTTTTTTTTTTCCCTTTTCAGGTCTTTCTGTTACTTACATTACTGTTGGTCTTTCTTGGGTACTGTGCTGTACCTCAGTCAGGTTGTATTTACACCTGTGCAGTTGTTGTCTGTGGAACTAAAGGAAAGTGCAATTTCTTGTATGCAATACATAGGGGAAATACTGTCACTCAGAAATTTCTGAGAGTTCTTCATTGCTTCGGGAGGCCCAAGCGTTACTCTTGAGCCAGGTGTGGCTTTCAGGCAATTCAGTTGTACTTTCAGGGGGTCGGATTTGTAGAGGGACTAGTCAGAAATGAGGCGTTGCTGGATTGCCTAGGACATAGTTGCATGCCCAGTTACAATAGAATAGACCCTGGGGGTGCATCATCCTCTCTGCTGTATGAATCACTTGCTCCCTGAGCTCTGAATGACCCATTCTGAGCTACCATCCTTTGTGGCATATACCCACTTGCATGAGTGTATGTTGTTGGTCTGTCGCCAGATTCGAGCATTGGTAGGCAACTCGTAAATTCATCTCTGTCTCTGCTGCCCACAGCCATCTGATGAGACACATAATCCTCAGGAGATCCCTAGAATACAGCGCCTAGCTGAAGGCAGGGAGAATTAAACGTTGTTAAATTGTTACCCACAAATGTCTCCTAGCTGATCTGGAGTTGGCCCAAGTGCTTTATTCGTAAGTCTTTCTTCAAGGTGTTGGCAGGGGTTCCTTCAGGAACATATTTCTCCGTAATTCACTTCTCTTTTCCAGGTTGTTGGCCACAAAATTGAAATCCAGAAACTGGCAGCACGGACATGAAGTCTAAAGATAATTACGATTTTTTTTTAACATTAAAGAATTGATTTTTGTTGTAGAATGATTTGCAGAAAATTACTTATCTATCCAGCAGCTTAAGTTTTCTGTATTTTAGATCAAATTTCTGGACTGTTGAAGTGTTGGGAAAAGTGAAATAAACAACACTGAAGAGCTACAGTAATTTAAAAAAAAAATTTCAAAAGGAAATAGACTGCTGCATCTTGGGGAGAGAAGGGACATGGAATATTTTCCTTTTGTTTGGGCACCAGAAGAATTAATTTTGATTAACCCAGCGATCTATCCAAAATGCATTTCCTTGTCAAGTTTTTAGTTCATGGGAAATTGGTTAGAAGTTACTGTGTTTGGGTGGTTTTTTTCTCCACATCAGAAAAACCTTTACTTCTCTGCTTAGTATTTTAATAAGTTTCCATCCAGCAATTATAAAACTGTAATCAGCAGCTATAAATTTATAATATTTTTCGAAAACAGCTGTCTTTTTAGGTTCACAGTAAAGACTTTTTTTTTCCTTATACTTTTAGTTTTACCACAGTTGTGTTTTTTTAGGCCAAAATTTGGCAGTTAGATTATTTCCCTCCCACAGGTTTTATGTAGACCAAAGCCTGATCTGTCTGCTAATTATCTGTCTTTATCCCTCAGCCTCCCATCAGCAGTAGTTACCTCTTGCATGCCCACATTCCTCTGTCTGTTCTTTTGGACAGTTCTTCTCATTTTAAGAGGATCAGTTTGGGGAATAAAAACTCTCTTTAGATTAATAAGAAAAGCCTGTTAAGTTCACCTAGGCACCTTAGCAGTGGCGGGGGGGTGTCTGCTGTGTTATGTGCTTCAGTGTTCTCAGGTGCTGAGAAATACTGCATTTTCACTGTGCTTTAAAATGACTTTTGATTAATTAAATGGATTCTGATTTTTTCCTTACCCTGGGCTTAGATATGTCTCTCTGTCATTAGGATTTTCTTATCTTTTATGATCTTTTCAAACAGCTAGTTTCACTTGAACATCAGGATATATTTTTATCCTTTCCTGTTTCATCTACTGCCACTGTTAGCTTCAGATACAGCTAAGTTTTTCAACTGGAATGTAGAACCCTGAACTTTTTCAGGTTACCTGTTGTTTGGAGGTTATAGTAGCTACATAGTCTTCTGTAAAAAAAGTTAATCCTGTTCATTGGGAAGTCAGTGATATTAAGCATTTCTAAACTCCCAGGTTAAACTTGGTCATGAGTAATCTGTAGCTGTTAGTTAAGTATTTTGGATGAACTGTAACCCTGGGGCACTGGTAAGTAGTGTCCTCTAGGGTTTGGTTATGTAGCTTTTGTCGGGACATAAATATAGTTCTGGGATTTTATTTTATTTGCTTTGCTTTAAATCTCAGAGGTGGTCTCTTGCTCTCTGCCCTACTGACTGCTGATTTCGATTGAGAGGGACCTTCTTGACTTCAGGATTGTTACTCACTTTGGATGGTGATGTACTTCAAAGCCTTCTGCAAAGAATGGGCTGTATTTTTGCTGTTACCTTAAAATGGAACTCTTCTCAAATTAAAACTGCTTGGTTTTATGCCATTGTACTAGCATCTCAACTTGATTTCTTAGCACATTAGTCATTTTCAAGGCTGTTTTCAATTCTGTTCTCTGTGATTCCCAAAACACACAGTGGAAGAGAGACTATTCAAGACACAGTTTTGCAATACAGGTCAGCTTTGTGACTTTTTGGTTTTTTGTTTTATTAATTTCTCAACCTCACTTCCCAAATGTTCTGTTTTAAGTTGAACAGGTGTCATTTTTTCCGATTTAGAAATCATGATTTGCATTCACTCCATACAGTTTGATGTCATCATGTATTTTGGTTTGCTGTGCTTTTTCCATTGGTCAGACTCGTATTTCAGTGCTCCCTCTATTCCTTGACTGACAACTTGTTCTGGGTCACTTTATTCTCCATTGGCATTTATAAGGCCCTGAAAGTATAATCTGGAAGACACCTGGATCAACGTTTACCCAACTACATAATAGTTTATTACCAAGTAGTTTGTTTTCTTGGGGGCAGAAATATTAACTTCATTCCCATATTTTTCTGGAAATGAAAAAGTCCTTTCTGGTTGGTTCTGCAATAAGGAAAGCCCAGAATTTCAGAAAGCTAGGGAAGAAGAAAGAAGTTGAGTGCATAGATCAGTTGGTTTGGTTTTGGTTTTGGTCTGGGTTGGGTTTTTTTCCCAAATGAAACAAGAGAAGAACTCAATTAAAAGGAAATACATGTGGATGCAGATATGTATCTTCATGTTGGTGAATGAAGAAAAGTAGTTGTGTGACCTCATTTTTAAGAGACTGCTTAAGGGTTTAAAAATCTGGGTTTAGTAATTTTCTGTAGTCTGTTCTGCATTTGATATTTTAAAGCTTTCCTTTTACCTGCTGGTAAACGTGTATTCTAGAATGGCAACAGCTATCATACTCATTTGTTACAAAGTTAAATTACTGGAGCATCGACATGGTGGGATAAATTAGGATATTCCAAATTGAAATAAACAGTTACTTAAGGGCTTCAAGGATTGCATTGCAGTGCTGTTAAACAGTGGTTTCTATACTTGGAATGCTTACCATGCTTAAAGTCTGGTTCGATACCTTTAAAGGAATCTCGATGAAAAAACAGAAAAGGTAATGGGGGCAAAAAAATCCCTACTTTCCAGGCTGCTTTTCCTGCTAGTGGAAATGTGTATACTGCCCTCCCTGCCTCTTTTTTTGCCCCTCACCCTTTTAGCTGGATATTAGTTAGAATTACTGTTCTAGAGGATGCTACTGCCATTGAGGAAGACTACATGGTGCCAGTATTATCAATGTTAATGTAAAGTTTTCCTAAAAATATATTGGGCATAACTCTCATACTGTGTGTGTTACCATAAAACCTGAGCCCCTACTAGGAGCACGTCAGGAAATTCAATTTACATTTGGGCTATTGTTGAACTGTCTTTTTCTATTCAACAGACAGGTGTCTGTGTTGAAGTATTTTACTTTGGCATTAAAAGCTATATGCATATAAATGCATTAAAGAAACCAGACCAAACCAGTTTGGCTTTCACTTAAGTGAAAGGTGGTTTGTGCTGGCCTTGAATTCAGGAGAAGGGGGCCTCAGTCTAATCTGGAGAGATGTTCTAAGGAGAATCTGGCTTCTGCATGATGAACTTTATCTTCATTGTAGAAAGCTGACAATGGGTGAAGCTGTTGATCTTTCTTAATTTCAAAGCTGTAATTGATTGCTAGATAACAAGAGTCAATTCAGGGTAATAAAAGAGTCAGAGAAGTACTGAGTTGTGGAGCTTGATCCCATATTTAGTGGAAAAGAAAAATAGTCTGATCTGTCGGCCCTTTGTGTTTGGATCTGCAATGCTGCTCTGTGTAGTCTACCAGCGTTCAAGATAGAGGTTGAAGTACAAGAGTATTGCAAAAGATGCAGTGTTAGAGGGTGAAGAAAAATTGCAGCTGCAATTCTCTGCTAAACTTTTTCTCCTAAAATATCAATTTTATTGAGGCCTGAGCAAGTATTTGGTTAAATAAGTGGATCATTTCCAAGTATTTGTGTATTTGGGGGTGTGGAGCCTTGGGGTAGAGGTATAGTTGCACTTCATTGTTTTTTGGTCACTGGTTTTGAAGTGTTCTGACTACCATGGAGAATCCTTTGAATCTTTACATCTCTGTTTTGGTATGGTATAATTGATTATACCAAATGCCATGAAAAAGCTTGCAGATTGCTTCTCTGACTTAGAACTCTGACTTTTGACATACCCCATTGCTAAAGAAATTCTCAGAGGAATTTGGAGTTCTTTTCAAAAAAATTCTTGCTAAAAGTGTCCCTTTCAGGACAAGATATCTGTATATTTTATATTAGCTTTTAGAAAAGAGGCTCTCTATGGGTCTGATAAATTAATGTGGAGGATACCACCACTCCCCAAAAATACAAAAGCTAGAAAGTGCTGGTAATTAAAAAAACCCCAAAAAACTATCAGAAGAAGCATTTGGAATCTGTAGTGGTTACAAGAAATAAAGAAGCATAGTTTTTTGGGAATCTTCTGTGAATTTCTGGTAACCTTCCAGGTGTTCTTTGGAAGGTAGTAGTATTTTGAATGGCAGTGGGTGGTAGCAATGCCAGTCTTTCCTTTAGCATCATGGTAAATATGCTGTTAGTACTTGTGTAATGTGATTGAATGTCCCTTGAATTAGTGAGTTGGCTTTCAGGTGTAGGAATGACATTAGTTCAAATAAGAGGTCTGGGTATATTTTCAGGTCTGTAAGTTGGGTCAGTCTTGTTGGTAACAAGGCATTCTGTGAACAGGATAATTTATAAAGTCTAATGTTTAGAAAAAATTATATGTCCCTTACATTTAATACATAATTTCTGTAATTTAAAAAAAAATTATTCCTCACATGTAATAAATAATAATTTGTCCCTTAAGGCTGACAGTACCTTTAAAAGTAGATAACTTGTGCTGAGAGCTGAAAGATTGTACAGAGCTGCTTGTTTTTGATAAAACAGCTGTGTGTTTGGATGTGAATGGTGTATTTTAAATTACAACATGAATGAGGAAGGCAGTTCTTGGGATCCTTCCTGGGATTTCTCTCTGTTGAAAGAAGGTTTGAATCCAGCTTTTCTGTCTTGTTCTTCAAATCACAAAGATAGCAGAGTGCATGTTGTTTTTTGGTTTTTAATGTTTAACCATAAAAAAACCAAACCAAAATAAAACCCCCTAACATAATAGCAAAAAACCACTTCAGCAGAAATAGTGAGGAGAATGCAGTGCATTCATTAGTGTGTGTAGGCTCCAAAATCTGAGCAGAAAAAGAAGGGTTGTATTTTATCTGTGCTGTGGTTTGCCCCTTACCTGCTACATCAACATTCTGACCAGTGACTGAACCCAGGGGTGCTGATTTTTTTAGTGCATTAGGATCTAGACACAGTACATGAGACCTGCAGTGCTTCAGATGAGCCTTAGCTATATCCACAGTGATTATTGCTTTCCCACATTTCATAAAATAAACAGTGTAAGTTATGGTAGTATCTATTTCTGTAATGTACACGTGGTTTTGTAATTGCTGGAGTTACATCAGTAATTTTAAGCGATCACTGAAGTTTTGTGGGCAGTGACTATCAAATAGGCTAATAAATCAAAATACTTCTAGACCTGCTTCATTAAATGGTTTATTTGGTAAACTGAAATGCTTTTTTTCAGACTGGCATACACTTAGAAACTTCTACTGTTATATAGCAAAATAATAATCACTTAAATTTTCCTGACGAATCTGTTGTGATTAGTTTCTTACGTTTTCTCAGAGAAATACTTTCCCATTAAGGTATAGATTACATACATACTAGGAAATCATCATACGTACTAGGAAAGACCAATTCTTTAAAAAAAAAAAAAAAAAATATATATATATATCTCTCCTTACTACACAGTCCATAAATGTAAGAAATACTTTTTGTGCATATGAGAAGTGTTCAATTTGTTATAGAAACCCTTGAAAGCAGTATACAAGCACAATTTAGAAAGCAAGAGTTTAAAGAGGATTCCTGATTGTTCTGCACTCAGCATACAGTACATACACAGTTTTTAACCCAGAGAGTTTACAATCTAAAGGATGTAGAAATTGAGGAAATTTTTACTAGGCAAGTTCAGAAGCAGTGTTTAAACTGCAGGGAAGCCAGCTGCAGTTTTAAACTGTGTAGTTGCCCAGCGTTGTTGGAAAAAGAGTCCTCCAGCTGTGCATATGGCTGCATTTGGGTGTAGTAACAAAATGCGGTATCTCCAACCTGCCACTCGCCATTTGATTTTCTAAAGAAGACTCTGCCACAAACACATTTCCTGAATGTTTCCTTACCAGCTGTTTATGTCTTGGTGTGATTTTCTTCCATCAGAGGAGGTCTGTTACCAGTTCCTGTAGTAAAGAAGCGCTGACACCACACTTTGCCATCATCTGCCTTCAACTTGAATTAGCCAAAGAGCAGAACCAGTACTTTCCCTACCAGAGGGGCTAGCTTCGTGGCCAGGAGTGGCCAAAATGTCAGGAACAGAAAGTTCTGTCTAGGGCTTGAATGCTGAAGATTTTGAGATACCCAAGAGTCCTGGAAGAAAGTGTCTTTTGACTTATTAATAGTGAGGAAAAATGTTGGTGCATTGGTTAGAATGTTTAGCTGATGGGTAGAGGTATATAGCAGCAGTTAAACTTGGCAAACTAATTTTCACAAAAACAGAATTTCAAAAGCTTTTTTTCATGGCACCATTCTTTTCTGAACTGCTGTGTTGTCCTGTGGGACTGAAAAGCACCAACTTGTTGCGTCTTAGTTGCAAAAAATTGAGGCTATTTTACTGTGTGGTACTTGAAGGATGTGCTATTACAATAGTGCATAAAGACTTCGACATGAAATATCTTATTTAAAATAAAGCAACTGAAATGTTTTCAATTGAAGATAAACCGAATGTTCAAGTAGTTGAAAAGATAAAAACACAGAATGCAGTTTGTGTAAATACGGAAGACTTATTTGTCTACATCATCTTTCAGACTCATTAAACAGCCGTAAGTGATTTAAATACAAATTAGGAAGCTGCACATCATGTTGCAGCCTACTCATGTAGGCTGAGCTCATCAGAAACTCCTTTTCTTCCTCCATTTCCTTCTACCTTACTTTCTCTGCCGATGCCAGCAGCACTGCTTTACCCCATTTACAGGGCTCTGTCAAAGCCATCACCTCTGCAATGGTCTCTGTTATTCTTGGTTCCCTTTTTATTGCTGATCCTGTTCCTTCTTTCTCTGACCTTTGGACCTCCATATAGCACTGCATTCCTTTGCATGTGTTGGGGACTGCAATCTACCTTCTGATTTTCCTTTTTTTCCCCCTATAATTCCTGCTTGTTGATCTTTGGCTTTGATAGTCTAACATTTAAATAATACAGAAAAGAAGAGCATTGCAGAATGCATTGCAGAATTGGGAGGTTTTATGCTGGAAAATACTTTGTTCCTGTCAGCTAGTTTTTAATCTATAAATAATTGCCTGGTTGGCGTATTGCATGCTGCAGACTCTGTGTCTTACATGCCTCTAACAGGTTCTAGTTTTCAACCAGAATTGACAAGGCTATTCTGATATGCAGAACTTTCCACAAAATTTTTGTAATTCCTTGAGTGCTTTGGTTATTAGGTAACAGATGGTGAGTCATTGTCAAGTTGAGGGTACAAATCCTTCCTTTGCATAGGCCAGCGGTATGTTTGGCTTGTTGGTAAAATATTCCACTGCAAATACTAGAAAATGTAATGAACTTTATATGTATTTTTTAGGAGCAATGGATGAACTTCATAGCCTGGACCCAAGAAGACAAGAATTGTTAGAGGCAAGATTCACAGGAGTAGTAAGTGGCAGCACTGGGAGTACTGGAAGTTGCAGTGTTGGAGCTAAAGTAAGTCCTAAGAGCAGTCATTCAGACCTGCCATCTTTGAAACCTTATCTCACACTGTCTCATTTTCATAATGTCCATGTGATTTACTTATAAAAGCATTGGGTTGAAAGAGGCACTCAGAAAAATTCTTGTTAGTCTGTTATTTTGCTTTGAAATAGAATTGTTTATCCTGAACCTTTCTGTGATGTGGACGTTGAATTGTTCTTAAAAACACTGAAGAATGAGCTTATACAGGCTCTTTTGTGGTTTTGCTGTAGCGCACATGTGATCAGAGAATGGAAGATTTTCACAGTATTTAGGTGGAGTTGTCCCTACTGCAGATGAGCATCTACTTACAGTTCAGCTTGAAATAGACACAGGGAGTCTGGTGTGGCCTCTGTTTTTAAGGTTAAACTTTTCTGAAGATTAATACATATAGATAAACAAATTATTTCAACATTTCCAGACATTTATATCAATTTCTCTTACCTTTATTGTTGACTTCCTGTCCTTTAGTATCTAAGCCAGGATGCAACACTTGGGGAAGAAACTGATGAACACTCAATAATTGCCTTTCATGTGTTGTATATTACCCTTCAGTTAATACATCTGCAATATATATATATCTTTGTTGCATATTCTATGTTGCATAGCTTCAGTTTCTAAGACTGATTTCTGCAACACTATTGCCTAGCCAGAAGTACTCCATTTTGTATTTGTGCATTTGAATGTTCTCAATCGTGTATAGTACTTAATAAACTGATACTAAAAAGGTGTAATAGTATTTTTTTAGGCGCGTTTCCCTCATGACTAAATTACTTCTGAATTCTGTTTCCAAAGTGTTTGCAGTGTCCTCATATTTTAGGTGCTTTGCACAAACTTGTAGTATTTTTAGCTTCCTATGCTGTATTTTAGTTACTGGTAGAGGTTACGGAACAAAATACTTCCTGATAGCAGACATTGATGAAATTTCTGAAGACATGTGATGTATTGATGACTATTAACAAACTACACAGAATTGAAATTATTGTATAGTGATCTTGCATCACTGTATTTTAATTTGCTTTGGAGAGTGACATGAAGGTAACTGTCACAAAGCTACAGAAAGGTGATGTACTTGTTACTACCATTTAAACCAAGAAGTGAGTTAAATAGTCAGGGGAAGAAATGAGGTTGGATTGATACAGTGACGTTGATGCACTGTTTAATTATCTTCTCATTATGATTGCAAAATTGTATATTTGCCATATCTTATGCTTCAAATTAAACACAGTAATTCTGGCCCATCTTTCTTTATTTATTCCTTGGGTTCTCTAGTACTGCTTACTCCCCTAATTAATTAACTCATTTTAATAGCTCAGGTAGTTGCTCATAATTCAAATTACTGTTTATCCTTTTTCATTACTAGATCTGTACTTTTAGCTTCCTTTAACTTTTAGCTTTTGATAGAGCTGTTTTAGTCCCTTGTTCTATTGCAATTTTTCCCTCCTCATAATCTCTCTACTGCTCTATGTGTAATACATTTTTTTAAAGGCATTATCAAGTTTCTTGGGGTTCCTCTTCTTTAAACTTTGATTCCCTGTGAGTCACTGCTTACCATTTCCATAAATCTGTTCAAGTCTTTTTCTTGTTGTCTGTTGTTCAGCTGATTTCAGCTGTTAGCCAAATTACATTCCACTTTCACATTCTCAGTTTGTTCATCCAAGTTAGCCAGAAAATGAAATTTAAAATAACTAATTTCCTTTTTCACTCTGCCATGAAAAAAATACATTTCTTGTCCCTGATGCATTCCAAGATCTGTATCTCATCCAGTTGGTTTCCAAATGGATATCTAGATGAAGTGGGTTTTTTTAATACTATCATATGCTTTGATAAATGTTTGCAGAAGATACTATTACCACTGTTTTACCAGATGTTTACCATCTGATAGATGCAGATCCTCATCTAAGACACTGTTGTTCTGACCTTCTAGTCCTGTGATTTGTTACACCATCAGTAAAATGACAATTATATCAGTTTTGTTTGTATTTCTTTTATTTGTGACCATTCCGTGTATCGATGCAGATAACATGAAGTGTAGTAGCTGATCTGGGCTGCATTTGGAAAAAAACACATTTTAAAAATATAGTCTTTAATCTTGGTGGGGGATGTTCAGACAGGCTTATCCGATTCTTATTTTAAAAACTGATAAAACATTTTTGATCTGATGTGCAGAGGTAACTGGGAAAATGTGAGGTATAAATATAATATCCATTGGTCTGCCTTCACTTTGAAGGCCAAAATGAGAAACTTCTTTGTATGCAAACCCAAATCCCCATGTACCAGATTCTCATTTTTGTAAACTAGCAAGACAATACAGAGCTTGCAACTGCACTGAATGCTTATTTTTTGAAGTATTTTAGGTCATTATTTTCTTCTAGTAATTAAATTGAAATGGACTCATATTTATTGGGAATACTCTTTTGAAAGGTTACCTTTATCAACTGTTTTGCTGAAGAGTTTTGGGATATCTGGGGGGAAAGCCCATCATGTTCAAGCTTTTTTAGTAAGCAAGGTTGGAAATACAAATGTAGGTTACTGAGATTGTCTTAGCTGGCTCTGATGACCAGATACTAACACAGTGCAAGGAAGAACTACATAGAGGCGTTTCTGTACTGGAGACTGCCCTGGGGGTGAAAACATACATGGAAATTTTGTGTGTTTAATTAACATTTCTCTGGAAATTTTAATTCAGAGATGATCTAGTTCAGAAGATGTCACAGATGAGTACTGTCCTGCAAACTGATACAGGGCTGGAATTTGATGCTCAGGAGCAAACTGCTTTGGAACTAGTTTCACTTCAAAGTATTTGTTCTGCCTTCCTATATAGAAGAGACCAGTCCATCAGTATAAGATTTTTGGTGGGTTTTTTTTTTAATAAAAAGACATTCAGTTGATGATGACTCGTTAAAATGTCTTCATGCCGTGCTGTGTTCAAAAGGTCTCAATAAATCAGCCTTAGTAAATTTATTAATAAATATTGTAATTTGGGACTATTTCACTATTTGGGTTTTTGTTGTTGTTGTTTTTCTTCCCTCACTCATGTAAATTTATTGCTTTGTGGGAAATAATTTGTTTTAAGAAGGTAGAATAATACTGTCAGTAGGTTTTCATTTTCTCCAAGACAGACTAGACTATTGCAAAGATTGTTTTCTAAATCTATTCCATGACAGAAAATTAAAACCTATTTTAATTAAAACCTCTTTTTCTTCAAAAATTGAAAAATTTTAGTAGTCTCCAGCACTTTCTTCAATGGTTTTGAATATGCTAGGGTTTTACTTGGCTTAAAAGCAACGGAAATTAAGAATTTACTGTGCCCTGTCAAAATATCCACCTGTCAAACTTCTTATCCCCCTTGCAAGTCACAAGTGCTCTATAGTTAATCAGTTTTTCCATGTGAGCATGAAATGATTGTTACTTGTTATAACTGAGTGATAACAGGAGATTATGTTTTATAATTCTGTGTATGATGTTGGGTATTTTATTTGTCTTGGTAGGCCTCAACAAATAACGAGAGTTCAAATCACAGCTTTGGAAGCTTGGGATCTTTAAGTGATAAAGAATCAGAGGTAAGTATATGGGGCAGATTCATTATTACCTCAGAGTTTTAATGCTAACAAGTAATTTTTTTTATTCTACTTTGATGCCTTATTTTGTATAGAAGCTTTTAAAGTAAAATGCAGACTACTCAGACAGATAGGAAAGAGCGTAAATTACTGAAGTGGAAAAAGAGCGTAAATCTTGGGAGCGGAACCATGACTGGAAGAAGTCAGTTTCTTTGGATTTTTGGTCATGAAACTAGCTGCTTCTGCTTCTCTATTATCTATGTAGTCATGGTCTGAGGATACGTACAACTTTTGGAGCTGAAAATGCTTAAGTAGTTTGCTGTCTTTTGTTTCATAAGTAATAAGTGTTTCATCAGCTCAGATGACTTTGACTGGTCTTTGGATGAATCCTTGAAAGTACTCTAGAAACTAGTTTACCATGTTTTCTTTTAAAAGAGGGATTTATGCCAAGGACAAACAGTAGCCGTCATCTTTATTTTTAAGAGCTGCAGTTGTCACTGTGTATATTCTTACCTAAATCCAGTTTGTAATCCAGAAAAAGGATTCATGCTTTTATTAGGTTTTAATGTACGGAGCTCAGACTTCCCTTGAGTAGAGTATTTTCCTCTTAGTGATGAGCATTGACATAGTTGCACTAATGCTTCAGTTCTACTGTAGTATAAATTAATAAATACTCTTAGAATTTACCTGTTTTGGGGTTGGTGAGTCCCTCTGACAGTTTTGCCTCTGTGTGTCACAGATTGCATGGACAAGATTATACCCATTGTAACCAAGAGTGGATTTCTGGCCTAGGCTAGACCCTGTGTGACAGTGTGTCATGCTGGAGAGACAGTTGTTTGGAATGTGCTGTTGACGTTATTTTCACATGTCAGAGCTTTGCTTTGGGGCCTAATTGTTCATTTGCTCAGTCACTACAAGATGCTTTTTTACCGGGCTTCCCAGCAAGTAAATTTAATTGGTTCCCAAAGCTGATACCTTATAAATAAGCTTATAAATAAAAGTTCTGTATGTGTGATTTGTTTTTCTCATTGAAAAAATCTCTGCTATGTTTTTTTTCCCCTCACCTTTCCCAGCTGGATTATGCATTCAGCTGCATAGACTATTTTCTTAACCAGAAGATTCTGTCTGCCTGTTGTTTTTATTCATGGCTTTTCCTAGAAATACTCTGGGCAGTGATGCTGTTCTGAAGTAGGTGTGGGAATGGAAATATGCTGCAGTGGCCTGAAGGCTATGATGCATTATTGCAATTCCTTGACAGAAAAACATGTCTATGAGTAGTTGAGTGATCTCAGAACACTGACTATATGTGTAATAAGTTTTCAGTGTAGGAAAATGTTATTTTACAGTTGTATACATGAGATACAGAGGTGAAGCTTTTCCAAGGTGTGTAAGTTTGAAAGTCTCTGCACAGTGTTTTAACCTCAAGCCATGCTTCTGAGTAGGGATAATATTTTGTCTTTTAAATATTCTAAGAGTTGTATTCTAAAATAGAAATAGACTTCTTTTTCGAAAATGTCCCTGCACAGAAATCCAGTGCTCCATTGCACAGTGAAAGATGAGTCTTAATGACATTGAGTAGTGAAATACAATTTTTTGACTCTTTTTCAGAAGTTGTTAGTAGTATTCACTTAAATTATAATTGTAATAGCAAGTATGTTAATACATTTTTACAGTTCTTAAAACTACATCTGGTTACTTATATGCTAAAGTACCATAAAAAGTAAGCTGTAGATCTTAGTATTGCAAACAGGTTGTGGGATTGTTTTGTTAGTTTTTGTTTGTTTTAATAGCGTGACCTTGAAGGTTTCATAATAATAGTGATGGTAGTATGGAAATAAGACAACTTGCTCATTGGGAAGCAGTGCCATCATTTGATGTTGAGAGAGCACTGTTGTATTACAACAGATTTTGGGAAGAAAAAAAAAGTGGGTATGCAAATCTCAGAATCATTGAAATTAACGTCTAGCAAGAATATGAATTTCTGATCAAACCGTGACGATACGTTCATGTCGTTACTCTGTGCTTTCATCATGAAGTGGCACATTGAAAAACTATGAATGTGAAGAGAAGACTCAGGGGAAGCACAGTGAAATTGAGGGGAAAACAAGGATCAAGACCAAGATGTATGAGGCTCTGCTAATATGCCAGGCTTTGTGTGACTTTAATATGACTTTACAATCTAGCATTGGATAACCTTAAAACTTTTATCTTGCTTATGAAATAGTAAGATTTTAATCTAAATCTTGGCTATATGTAAATACTTCGGAAGCTACAGAAAGTAGCTTCATTCTTCATTTATCAGGAGGATACTCCCCAGCCCCATTAGTCTTCAGTTTCTTGTAATTTATATGACTCCATTCATTAGGAAGGATTTTGGAGTACATTTTCTAGTGATTGATGTGTGCTGTACATTATCATGTGAATTTTGTGCTTAGAAAAGGGGAACATGACCTTGTTGAGTAACCTCATTAATAACCTCATTAGTGTGCTAGTACTTTCTAGTTTGGAAGGTTAAATTAAACACTGGAAGAAATCAGAAGAGCTTAAGGAAATAGACATTTATGAATTATCTGAGTTTTAAAACTATAAACCTCTTTAAATGGCTGGTTTTTAAATACAAGCCACAGCAGCTGGAAACTAGTTTTGGTGGGGGAAATCTTACATGTTTTGTCATTAATTAGCTTTTAAAAGATTTTTTGGGTTTTTTTTGTTTTGTTTTGTGTTGGTTTTGTTTGGGTTTTTTTTCTTTTTTTTCTTTTTGATATGGTAGGTAAAAATGATTACATTAGAATTTAACTGCAAAATTAAAAGTTGGAAAACAAGAATAACATGAAAATGCTTGGTTAAGTAGTTTCAACTTAGTTTGTGGAAAGATAGCTTAATGTTACCTATTTAACTGGCAATAATTCCAAATTATTAAAGGCATTTCTAAGCTATGCTTTCTGCTTTTAGAATCAGTAGTCTTGAGATAACTTCATTTCCAGGAATCTATGTTACATAGTTTGCTGATGTATGATAGCACTGTAAAAGATGCAGATGTCAGTTGGATGAGTTTATTTAGAATAAAATATATTTAATTTGAACTTAATTTATAGCCTGATAATACAACAGTTGCAGTTGTAGAACTTCCAAAGATGTTTTTATGAAGCTCCCCACAGAGTCAAAACACATAAAAAATACATGGTGTAGGTAAGGAAGACCTTTCTTGTCCTGCTTGTTCTTTTATAGACTAATAATTTTCTAAGGATCATGGGTAGCTTAAAGTGGTTCTTGCCAGCATAAATACTGTTGGATATTTGTAGTAAATTTATATTTGAGCATATCCACATGAAGATTTTGGTATTGAAATGTCCTTGAAATTATTTTACTGATGGTTGAAATTTGAATGTTGGTATAATTTGCTGCGTTAAGAAGGCATACTAGGAGCACCAAATGACAGATACAATAAAATGATAAAATGATGGTATCAGGAGAAAATGAAGCATCTTGTGACTGATCTCAAATTTAGTCTGAGCTAATAGGGACCTTTGATTTATTGGTAAAATACTACTGGTAAAATAGTTCATGTAATGTCTCCTATGCTTTCTCCAGTTCTGTATGAGGCACCATGAAGAATACTCACAGAGCTGCAATATGCTCTCCTTGAACAAGAGCGTCTTGTATTATTTAACTTAAACTGGGGAGACTTAACTGGTTTGAATCCTCAGATCACAGAGGAGCAGATATAATTTAGAGATGCTTCTGATCACAGCCCTTTCTTGTTATCTGTGTTCTACATGCTGATTGTAATTTCTAGGCAACTGTATAGAAAAATTTATTCCAGAAATATTAACAGGTTTGTATTTCTTCACTTATCATTGATGCTTTTCTTTTTCTGGAAATAAAAGTATATGGGGAGGGTGACACTTTCCAAGTGGATAGATATTAACATTTTGAGCAATTTTTGCTATTTTTTCCTCTTTTTCTTTCTTTTTAATTCTCAGCAGGTTCTAGAAATCTATACAGTTTTTATTAGTTTGGAAATATCTTTTGCACTTCTGAAAAAGTGTGACGTTATTGGCTTCCTATTGAAGCACTAGTAATTTGTTTCTAGTACAGCAGTGTGTAGAAAACACCATCAATAATCAGATTATATCACTTAAGTATTAAGCTTTAAAACACCCACACTAAAGTACAGAGATCTTGGTAAAATATAGACATAAATGAAACAAAATTGGGTGTTCATAAACCCTGGAATGGATGAAAAGGAGTAATTGCTTAACAATTAATATGTGGAATTGCCTTTTGGGAGCTAATTTAAGAACTACTTCCCACTTTCTTAAATACCTCTTCTAGTTTGTATTTACCTGATTGACCAAAGATCATATTATCTAGTTTAACTACGACCTGAAATTACACCCCTGCTGAATTGTGAAATCATGTTTTATGGATGAGGATTTAAATTTATTTCACAATAATATAGCAGTTATATAAATAAATAGGGCTTATGTTGCATCATGTTCTTTTTGTTGTTTATAGACTCCAGAGAAGAAACAGTCAGAACCTTCCAGAGGAAGAAAAAGAAAAGCAGACACTCAGAGTGAAAGTAGCCAAGGTAAACTAAAATATAAATTGACTAGATAGTGATTGCATGTAACACAGTTTTGACTGTTAGCCTTAAAAATTCTGTGTTTTTGCTTATGTAAGATGGGTGTTATGTTTTGGAGATGGTAAGTTATGTATTCTTCTCACCCTCCCATTTGTCACTGGAAGGGATGGGCAAGTAAAACGTGAACTGGACTGGTAATTAGCCGAAAGAATCATTAGCTACTGCATGTGTAACTCGCAGCTATGATACAACTCTGTAATCTTTTTAAGAATTACAGCAACTTTTCTCCTGCGAAATACCTTGTGGTTTGAATTTCTTTTCAGTAGATAAGGGGAAAAAGGGATTATCAATTACAGTACCTGATGCTTGTTTTACAGGTATATATAAAAAATGAATTTTATTTTTCCTTCTCCATGAAAGATTGTAGTTGGCTAGAGGGGTGGGGAAATCATGATGAGACTGATTTCTAATTTAATATTTACAAAGTTTAGTTTTGTCATTCCTCTCTTTAAGTGACTTTTGGGCAAGGACTGGTGGAAATTTAACCTCAATACAAAAATTCATCAGAAGGGGAACGGAAATAGTTCTGATAACATCTGTATCAGCTTTATTTTTCGTTCTAACTGTGCTAGAAAATGTCACTTCAGATATATATCAATGGGCTCCATATCTGGAAGTCTTTGTGATGCAACATGCTATTAGTAGAAGAATTATGTAGTTTGACTAAAATTACTTTCTTTGTGAATGTTATTTCATAGACATCTCCTTTGTTCAAAGAACCTGAATGAAATTTCCCATTTTCGTTGTTCTAGTAGCTTATCCTTCCTGTTACTAATGAGTGTTGAAATTAGAGGTGATGGAAATTTTTGGAACTTTTTAATATGGAAAACACGATTATAATGTCTTATAATTACTGTTTTACTGTCAGCAGCAGTGAAACTGAATAGTCTGCATTGCAATATTCTCAAGGAGCTGGCCTAAGAAGCTGCAGCCTCTTGGAGTGGTACAGTATAGTTGAAGCACAGCAAATAATTCACTTCTATTGTATTGGAGAAAAGAAACAAGAAATCAATCTCTTGTATATTGCATACCCAGGATATTGACTATGTAAATTAATCTATAAATGTTGAAGAAAAGGATTGTTTAGAACGTAGAATTAATTGGAACATGGGATAAATCAGTGTAAATCTATCCATAATTGGCTGTGCCAAAATAATATGACATATTTCTTCAGTGCAGAGTTCTGTAACATGACATCAAATAGATTTTTCTATACTGAGAAGGAATGCAGTCTGTCTCATTTATCTGAATGAAAGCAAATTTTAATTTGATAAAGTGATATATGAGAATTAAGCATGAAGACAGAAATCACTATTAGAATTACAGGGCAGGTAAAGAATTGGCTGGAGGGAAGTAGCAGTGATACGTGCACTGACTGGCTAACTACTGGAGAAGTTGGCTGTGTGCTGTTATAGGTCTTGAAATTATTTTATCTAAATTTTTCTCTTAAAAGTCTTGATGCAAAAAGGGCTGCCAAATGTTTCTGGTTTTTTGTGTTACTTCTTAGTGACACAGCATTATGCTTCAGTGTCATTACAGAGGTATATTGGACTAGAGAGAATTCATCAGGGCTGAAACAACAGAAAAGCTTTAAAATCTTTCCTAAAAAGTAGAAATTGAATTTGTGGATCGATGGGTAATGATCTCCTAATGTATTGCAAAAATTTCTTTCTATAAAGTAAAAAGCTTTGAATAGTAGTCCATTTCCAAGATGTATCCCAACAGGTGGTCTGACTTATACAGGAGAAAAACAGTCTTAAGATTTATTGGTCATCTTAGGGCTGAACAGAAGAAAGCACTTGTGCATTGGGTAAGGTATAGGCACAATCTCTGGAATGCCACATACGGGTCAGGTCCTTCATATTGTTGAAGCAATACAATTCACTTTAGTTCTTCTGAAGTCTCAATACATTTAATATGAATTCTAATCTCATTCTCTGGTGTTTTGTTTCCCTAGTTAACACTGTGAGTTACCCAATTCATAATCAGGTTAAGAGGACTGGAAATACTTGTCATCCTCTATGCCCTCACTGTTACTGGCACTTAGGAAAGTCCTTGGGCAGAACATCTGGGCATAGTAACTCACCTGGAATATAATGTTAGTAGACTTGGTTAATTTGATACTTTAGAAGTGGGTGAGCTTTGAGATAGTGCTTGAAAAGGGGAGGGACTTAGAGCTAAAGGTTTGATCTGCAGGATAAGAGATGAGTTTCCTGTTATCTAGAAGAGGTCTAGGGTTTCTTCAAAGTCTGATCTAAACTTGTTTAGGAATTGATGGTGACTTGATATCTGATTTCTCAATGAATGGAATATGAAAATCCCTTTGTTTTGGCCAATCCCTTAATTACCTACATCGGGAAATCACGTATTGACACATCAAAGAAAACCAATTAACAAGTGGTAAGATTTTGCTATGATTACTTTATGGGTAAAAATTTAAGACACCTCTACAAGTAATTTATTTAACCAGTTCTAATGTATTTCTGTGTTTATTGCAGGAAAGAATATTGGGGGACGTGGTCACAAGATTAGTGACTATTTTGAGGTAAGAATTTTGTAAAATTTACTTTGGTTTTAAAATTTACTTTTAAAATACCCTTTTAGCTTTTTTTGGATGCTACAGCATTTTTGGTTGTAATGGACAGGCCTCTTGAGAGATTACTTCTTTATTCTTTACGTAGGCTTCTGACTATTAAACCTTGAAGTAGAGATGCAGTCATCTCTTGGTGGAACCTGAACTAAAATACAAAACCCATTATCTTTCACACTTTTCTTTAAACAGCTAAAGGCTGCACTAATGAAAGTAATACAATCTGATTTACAAGTTCTGTGTACAGATGAGCTGTATCATTCAGTAGATGTATAATGTATTTTGAGAAGATTGACTAATTGGAGGGCCATATCTGCTCTACAGTACCAAGGTGGAAACGGCTCGAGTCCAGTTCGAGGTGTACCTCCTGCAATCCGCTCTCCTCAGAACTCACATTCCGCTCCTTCTTCTGTAAGTCTGTCAACTTCATAACTGCTGCAGGTAGTTTTATAGTCTAAAAATAGCAAAATTAAAAATAATCTGTATTCAAGGGGAGAGTTTTGAAAGGAATGAGTCCTGGGAAAGAGTGCATTCTTCCAACACAAAAAAAAAATCAAATTAAGTATTAAAACTAAATTTTTCTATTAACACTGGGTCATTTTTTCTTCAACATCTTTTTAAATACAAAGTAGTTATGTAAAATGCTGAATAAATGTTAAAACGTTGTAATGACATCTATTCCTTGGCCTCACACAAAAAAGGAGAGGTTTTTTGTTACTTATGAGGAAACTTGAACTCCTAACTTGGGACTTTAAAAGCTCAGTTTTTGATAAATCATATTTTTTTTTAATAATTAATACCTAATCTGCCTTTAAAATTCTCTTTGCCGGTCGTGCTAATTCATTTTTTTCCTTCTCATAAGCACAGTTTCAGTGCTCAGCATACCAACATGTTATTCTAAATGGCCGAACAAATTTTGCCAGTTACAGAAAAGACTTGTTTTCTCTGATGGTAGATCTCAGCTTTTATTCCATGTACATTCAACTTCAGGCATCCTCTTGGTCTTGCCAGCAATATGGAGTGTAATACAAATTGTGGAATTTGGCTTGAAAAAGGTCTCATTCACACAAGCTAGGTTCATTAACAGGATCTGTGTTCTGATCTGCACTAGCTTCCCCTCTCTGGTTCTCCCACAAGAACTAAACACTCCAAAAATAACTCACATTATTCTTGAGTTGTGAAAGCTCAGAATCAGAAAAACAAGTCTGTGTAAGACTGACATCAGCTTATGTCAGTCTTGTATTGTCTTAAATCTTTCAGTCTGTTTCCCAAAAGTGACAATCTTAATTTTCTTAGAGAATATATTGCATCCTTCCTGAACCGCAACTGATATGTAATGCTATACTGATAGCTCTCAATGCAGTGCTCCAAGTAGCAGCTTGTGTAAGAAAAATACCCTGTTTCTCTATTATTTGTGATGTTCCTGCCAAGAGTTGTAACAAGGCTATGCTCGTAATTAAATATTACAACTGTATCTAAAATACTTTGCTTTCGTGCCTTTCAGGTTCGACAGAATAGTCCCTCTCCTACTTCATTAGCTTTTGGGGACCACCCTCTCACACAACCAAAGCAGTTATCTATTAAGATTACTCAGGTAACTTTTTGAGTAGAGCTATCCTATATCACTTCAGACTGCAGAAAAAAAAGGTAGTTATGTTTATTTCTTTCTCTTTTAACTTCTTCTAAGCTCTTAAAGGCTTTCAAAAGCTTTGCTTTTTAAAATTGCCAAAGCATTTTTCTGTTAAGTTCAGCAGCTCATAATTTAAATATATGTGGTGGGTTTTGTGTTCTGCGCTTGCTTGGCTCCCAGCATTGCACTTCATGCTTACACAGATGACCATGTCATTGGTAGGTTTTTGCTCAAGATTTTCGCTGCTGTGTGATTTTAGAAGTAGAGGCTGCTGTTTCAGGCAGTATTTGAATTGACAGCTGCCATTGTCATACTGCATTTAAAATCCGACATTGAAGAAGAAAAATGAGATGGCAGTCAAAATGATCAACACACAGTTCTGACGTGACTTTTAAAAGCTGAAAGCAGCTGTTTCATTCTCTCTGCCATTTCTGATGTGATCTGTTCTTTCACATGTTAGTCAGAAAAGGTTGCTTCACCTGTTGACCAATACGGAGAAATTAATTAGTTGACATTTACGTTCTTGCCCTGTTTTTTATGCTTTTTAATGAACAACAACTTCTCAGTTGGTGATGAAGTCTTTTAATACTGTTAGTGGTTTGTCCCAACTGTTCACAGTTGTCCTCTTGAAGAGGGAAAGCAGTTTTGAGTCATGACACTTCCAAAACACCTGAAAATAAGATTTGCTGGTCTTGTTGAATGTTTTAAAGTAGTTTATTTCTCTTCCTAACAAACATGAGAAGAATCATGCTGTAGTTGTTAAAGGAAAAGATAAATATTTCAAAATATTCTTTTTAGACTGATCTCACAATGCTGAAATTAGCTGCACTAGAAAGTAATAAAAATCAAGACTTGGAAAAGAAAGAAGGTCGTATAGATGACTTACTCAGGGTAAGTGTTGGACATGAGGTAAAGGTATTTATTCATAACAACAGACTGAATATGAGACAAATATTTTAGATTTTTTAAAAATTACCTTAATTAAAAGGTACAACAAGTTTTTAATTTTTGTAAATTTTTTCTTAAATCTAAGACGTCCATATAATGAAATGTATAAGATGTTTTTTTCAGCTTCTGTGCTACGACTTGTTAATGATTAATTATGTTAATAGACTTCTGAAGGTGCAAAGAAAGCTAATGCATTTTGCAGGCAGTTGATTAATTCCTTAAATTCATATTATAATTCACCTAATGAGTGATTTGAGGGGTTTTTTTGTTTCTAATTGGGAATAGCCCTTATCAGTGGAACAACTGTTGGCATTTTCAGAATGGAGGTGATTGTGGCAGAAATAGTTACAGGCAATGAGTAACTACTTTTAATAAGAAAACTGTGCTATACTGTGCTCTAAGACCTGTTTTCAGAAAAAAAATCTTAATGCTTATGCTCTTGAAGGAAGCATTGGGGAGGTGATATATAGAAATACGAAATATGAAACAAACCTGTATTTACAAGTTGTAGTATGTTTAGTGTTTGTATGTGTACTTACCTATGTACAATACATAAAAATGTTAACTCATGCAATCATATACTATGAAATTGTATATGTAGACTGTTTTAACACATGTTCAACAGAATGGGATAGATAACCCTAAACTTTTTTTAAGAAATTTTGTTTTAATCAAAATAATATTGTTGTGGTATTTTTAAGGTAGTAAGTTAAATGTAATTGGAACACAGGAAATTTGTTAAACTTCCTACTCAGAAATTGAAACTTTTATCTTTGTGAAATTCTTGCTTTCTTTTAAATTGGAAATGTTAGGATTCACATGACTTCAGAAATCATATATAAAGATCTGATGCTAAAATTTAAACTTTCTGTTTAAATGAGAGTGGGACTCTCAGTGGAGAGCTGGACGAGATTGGTACAGAGCTTTTATATACTCTCTATGCTGAATGCTCTGTAATACAGAATGCAGGACAATGTAAAGGAAATAAAAGAGAAGCAAGGCATCTTTCTGCAGATTGAGATAAATTTGTGAAATGAAATCTTTCTTTAGATAAATAGATGTGTTTATGCGTGTTCCTTACTTCAGTCATGTGAAAGTAGATATATTTGTTTTTCTGTGACAGCTGATTTATAAATAGTGTTTCAATATACCTCTTCATATTTTGTGTGTATTTATTAGGCTAATTGTGATCTTAGAAGACAAATAGATGAACAACAAAAACTACTTGAAAAATACAAAGAAAGGTTAAACAAATGTATTTCAATGAGCAAGAAGCTTCTAATTGAAAAGGTAAGTTTACTGCTCTTAAAATCTTTGTGATAAAAGCTGGGAGAGGGCAGTTAAACTCCATTATGATTCCTCATTTTCACTTTTTCACATTAGTTGCTTGAGATTGAAACTTCATATCCATGATCTCTATCTGGTAGTATTTTTATAAACCTGAATAAACTACATAAAATGTTTAGCCTTTTTGAGATTGTGGAAAATGTAACTTTTTTAATTTAAGGGTTTACCCATCGTAAGTAATTCAAGATACAGCAAAGCATAAAAGTTAAGAATTTAGTATATGGCATATTTTCTGCACAAATTGTAAGATCACAGTGGATAAAAGAATTTTTCAACATAATCTGTTGCGGAGAGGAGATGGATAATATCTCTTTGTGAGACACTTAAGTGGCTAAGGTAATTTTTGATGTAAAATGATGAAATGCCATGTTAGCTCAGAATTAATGGAAAAAAAGGAAATGAGGATTACTGTCTTCATACTACTACTACTAATGAAAAATTTTTTTTGAAATTTCATGCCCATTATATTTAAACTAGCAGCAATTTATTAGAAGACAAGGATACCCTGTTTCTCTCTCTCTTCTTTAAAATAGCCTCATCTAAAAAAAAATCTTAAGAAGTTAATAGAAAATCATGTTGTTACAAATCAGGGTACAAAAAAAAATTAAGATAAACAGCTCAAGTGCCTTCCCTAGTGCTAGCTGTTGGATACTGCTGTCATACACAATGGCAAAAAGTGAGCCATTGGAGGATTAGGGAGAGTTTCCTCATTAGCATGTCATAAATAAATTATTGCAGATCATTTTAAGTTCCAGCATGAGGGGAATGCAGGGAAAAGATGCATCAGATCTGTTTGGCATGATAGTAGATGGGTACCTTCAGACTGAGAATACCACAAGGGATGTTTCTTGTGAAAGCCCTTCTTCAGTCTGTCTGTCTGTTTGCAAAAAGATCCTTAATTCTGACAACTTCTCACTTTTTTTGTGTGTGAGATTTTTGGACCATAGACATTTCTTATGAAGCAAGCATTTGTAACAATTAAAGAGGTTTCCTTTCGTTAGGTGTTCACAGTGCTCTCTTGGCAGACTGTTGTCACATCCCAAGGATGCTTGTGGTAGCAGTGCTGGTTCTAAGAAGGGCATCTGCTTCTGTTGCTGCAAGTGAATATCTGGTTGCAGTTAAGCTTGCCCACAGTGCGTTCCCACATAGAGGTCCCTGCCCCAAGTCACTTTGGTAGAAGTAGTAACACAGATGCTCTGTTTCCAGGCTGAGTATAGTAGGTGCATTCTTTTTAATGTCTCAGTTGGCTCATGTGTTGTAGTAGATATGTGCAGATAGAATCTTAATTATATCTTCTATGATGCTGATACTCCATCAGTTTTTCTGTATTTACAAATAAAGTGGTTTTTTAATGATGAAGAGTAGCAAACTTTATAGGAAAACTGAGCCAAACTCAGGTTATTTTTTTTGTGCATAAATCATCCTCTGTACTGATTCTGACAACTGCAGATGCTTGAGTTCTATAGAAATTAAAATAAATAGAGTAAATACTACAAGATATTTTCATTTGCTCTCCTTTTATCCTTGCCTTAAAAGGCTGTTGGAAGAAAAAAAGCCCTGAGTGTTTTATTGACTTTTTGAACACTTTAGTGTTACTAAATATGAAAAATTTTTTTGTTGTTTTCTTAGAGCACACAGGAGAAGCTGGCAAGCAGAGAGAAGAGCATGCAAGACAGATTACGCCTGGGGCATTTTACAACAGTTCGTCATGGTGCTTCATTTACCGAACAGTGGACAGATGGCTTTGCATTTCAAAATCTTGTGAAGTTAGTCAATGCTGTGTTCTTAAAATTCTCACTAATTGTTACTTCCCTCTAGTGGATTTTTTTATTACTAATGTTCTAGGATTGAAGCAGCTTTTCATATGTTGTAGTTTGCTTTGCCTTTTGAAGACTGAGAATAGAGTATAGAACTCCATTAGTCAGCTGAGGGAATGCTAAGGTTTTATGTCTTTAAAAAACAGTTTGATTTTACTTTGTTTTAACTGTCTTTAGGAAAGCATGAATGTAGTAAAAAAGAAGCACATAATAATTCAACTCAGCTGATAGAAAGAGCTATAAAACTAAATCAGTGATTTTTCAGGAAGCTAACCATGTATCACTGGTGGTCATTGGGACAGATGAGATCTGTGAAGTTCCCACTGGTCACATAGGTGCCAACTGCACATCCTCATGGCAGCAGCTTTTTCAGGCATCCTGCTCCTTAGTGCTCTGAAGGAGCAGTGGCAAATCTGGCAGCCTTAGATGGGGTCTAGTGCAAGTGGATGGGGAAGAAAAACCACCTGGAAAAGAGCTGCAGTAGCAGGTGTTTCAGCAGAGATGGGGCCGAGGAAAAGGACTCTGCAAGACTGTCAGAGTTGGTGGTAAAATAATTATGCAGTGCTTCCAAAGGTGTTCTTTGGTAATGAGTCTGATTCATTGGAGATACAGGTATATAGATAGAAGGATACATATATTTTAAAAAGCAATTCGCCAAGATTCTAGTTTTTGAAGGGCAATATTTAGTCTTAGCATTGTGGGATTGCCTAGGGCACTGTTTTTCTCAACAGTCTTAAAAACAGTCTGTAGATATGTTTTGCATAAAAGCTGTAATCCTTTTGCCATACAACCAAATTGATGATTTATTTAGGAATGGCCAGATCAAATTCTGTATTTGGCCTATAAAAATCAGGTACTCTCTACTGATGCTGTCGGGAGGTGTTTTTTATGGTATAAGAGAAGATATCCACCAGCTCAGGTAGATTGTTTTTTTCTTTTTCTAGTGCAGAAGTCATGCATAACATTTTCAAAAACAAAACAAATAAAACCCCAAAACAAACACGCACAAAAACCCAAAACAACAAAAACCAAAAAAACCCTGAAACCACCCTATATTTAAAAAGTAAATTGTGCCATAACTTGAGCAAAATTTTTCCACCTCATGAACACTGGTATTCTTTCTCCTAGGAAACATTTTCACATGTACAGTAAGTTTTCTAAAATTTCTAAATGCCTTATCAGTTAAAAAGATAGTTCTTTAAAAAATGCAAATTGATGAAACTTTAATAAAGCTTTTTTTGGGGTTTACAGGCAGCAAGAGTGGGTGAATCAACAAAGGGAAGACATTGAAAGGCAAAGAAAGCTCCTGGCCAAGCGAAAGCCTCCAACTACAAATAATTCTCAGGCACCATCTGCCAATTCTGAACCCAAGCAGAGGAAAAATAAAGCTGTGAATGGGGCAGAAAACGATCCCTTTGTTAGACCCAATTTACCACAGCTGTAAGTTTAACATTTCAATCAGTCTTTTACATAAATTCTCAGATATTGTCTCTGTGTGTTCTATTCAAATAACAGCATAAAAAGACACTCGGTATATTCAGCAGCTATATTCTCACTAAGGACTTGCTGATGTTGGGGAAATTTGCACCACTGTCTATGAAGTTGTTGTACAATTGCGCAATTTATTTTTGGTAAAGTCACCAGAGAAGGGCCCATTCTGGGGTTAGGCAATGTTCCTTATGTTATCCTGATCTGGAAGTGTCCTTATCCTGGCTTCTTGTAATGTCGCTGATACCAATTTAACTTTTCTTTATCCACGTTGGTTTAAGAGCTCCTCCTTTAGTTAGAGATTTTTTTTTCCATTTAATGGTATTTAGTTGACAAAAAAAGCTTTTTTCAGCCTTTAGTATTTGAAGACATCTCTTAAAACAAATGGAAAGAATATAATTTTCCCCCTTCTGACTTGCTACATCCTGAGACCAACTGTCAGAATTACTGCTCTCATTTCACATATGGACAATGTTGAAATTTTTTGTCATTGAAACATAAAAATTGAGAGTTATTATAGAACTCTTTTTTTCTGAGGACACTTTTTTCCTGCAGACAGAAAGGGTATAATTCAAGGCACACAAAGATGTTCTTGACATTTAATTTGAATATTTTGTGAAATTGCTGCTTCAAGATATTAGTTACTGCCCTTGATGCTAAGAGGCTGCAGCTGATAGTGTGTCTGTTCCTAGTTTATTTTTAAGCAAAAAGTAAATAATTAGGGTTAAAAAGACTGGCAAATTAATCTGTGTTACTTTGTAGAAGTAAGCTACCTGTGTTGAGCCTGGACACCTGTGACCTCTCACGTGTGGAGGCAGTAATTATACCTCTGGGGATGGAGGGTATATAAATTGCTCTGGTTAGATCTGCAAAATACATACATTTGGACCATCCCTTGGAAGACAGCTGCACGTGTTTTGCATAATGCATCATTCTTAAAATTCGCATTGTGAAGTTGTTTTGCTGTGGCAAAAATATCATGAAAATACAGTAGTAAGGCAATGTAAGCAAATCTTAAGTAATCAAGCATTACTCGTGTTTTGGTAGAGATCTGAAGTCATTGCTCATTGTGACTTTTTAGTAATGCTTAGTGCCTGTGTTTCTTCTCAGACCATAATTAATACTTCTGACTAGTACAGTAAATATTGCTGTCGTGTTAAAAATACCTGTGTGTTTGAATGTAATCCCTCCTGTTATTAAAAGTAACATTTAAGTAATGGAAAATACCTGAAAATTTACAGAGATTTTTATTTGCTAGCTTTTGGCTGGTTATATTCCCATAATCTTATTGCTGCTTTGAGAGATGATAAAATATAAATTGGGGGGAAATACAGACAACATACTAATTTTTAAGTAGGACAAGATGAATTCCTGGTAATAAACTTTGGAACGTTTTCTGGCATTACATGGTTTTAAATAATTTCCAATTTACTGAAGACTTTGCAAATTTTCATTTCATCTGGCTTAACCAGTTACATGTTAAATGACACATGAAAATGCTTGCTTGTTATGGAATTGCCAAGAGAACAATCAAAATTGTCCTTTTGTATCTAATGCTAGCATGAATGTAAGCAGTTACTGAATCAAAACTGTTTTGCCTTTAAGTATCATAGTTTGATCATTATATAATCTAGATATGAGATTACTTGCCTATATTGTAAGCTTATAAATTTTGTTTCAGATCTCTGAGAAGATCTGTAATGCATCCTGAGATCACAGAATCATTCAGCCACATTATACTCTTAGACCTTTACTTGGAAGGGGTTTTTTGTATTCAGGATTTGCTATAACTTTACGGTAGTAGTATGTGGTGACTCCTTTCTGCTTCTCAGCAGAGAATTAAATGTTTTATGTATCTTGGGAAAACATTAATTGTGCACTTCCATTTTAGAGTAAATTTGTCGTGCGCTCTATGTGATTCTCTCCTATTACATTGTGCTTATCACTGTTTCTGCATTACTTTGGCAGTAATGATCTTAATTAGTATAGTCAAATGGAAAAGGTTCTGTTTATATGAGGCATGAGGAAATGCAGAGCTACTTGAGATTAATGAACTAAACCAGTAGTGGATTAGTACAATATATATGCAAGTGATCGGGCAGATCTATTTTAAACATACAAACAACTTGCTAGGGGTTATTACTGACAGGTGTCTTTACCACTTCATTGTTTGCTTTAAAAAATATCTCCAGCTTCTGGTATTGACAAGACAAAATGATCTGTAGCTTTGTAACAATCAGTAGCATTGAAGCTTTTTCTGCAAATAGGTGTCAACTATTTTGAAACAGACTGAAGGTGTTGCCTGAGGCATTCTTAATAAGGACATTGTTTTAGTTTAGCCGAATATACTGTGGTCTCTGATAGGAATGTAAAAGCAGAATTTTTGCTCTGAAGTTATTGAGATAAAAGTGGCCAGCTTGCCAGTGTCTTGTGAATGAATGGTGGCTTGGTGTTTCAAGTAACGTGGAACAGATGAGTCTAAACGCTGTTCCAGTTTTCCATCGTTCTTTCCCTTTTTATCGCCTAAGCCAAAACTAAGAAGTAGTTTCAATCTTGAGAGTTCTCGTTTGTACTGAGCAAAGTAATTTTATTAGTCTTATATGAAACAAATAAATTGAAATGTATTTAAAGAAAAAATATTTATTTGAAGTAGAGGTTGCCTTCTTAGCCCTGGAAAAAAATCTGTTTGAAAACTCAATTCCAAATTCTTTGGGGATGGGAGAGAGAATTCTGTAAGATTATAATGCTAGTCCTCACTTTTTGGATGCAGCTCTTGTTTCACGAGACAGTTACTTCTAGAAGCAATGTTTTATTTGGTTTAGATGGTGAAATCCTTCCTCTGCAGCTTCAGCCATTTCAGTTGTATTCACTTCCCAGTTACCTCTTCAAGTGCTTCCCAGTGCCTCCATGGAAGCCTGTGTGCGTCCTTGTCCCTGCGTGCAATTTGGACTAGGATAGCAGAGAGAGCTGGCAGGGTTTGTTACTGTGGCTGAACAAATGCATCATTTAGCAGGAGCATTCTGTTCTGTATGGAACAAATAAAAATATTTTCAGGAACTTTTTCAGGCTGAAGTGCCAACAATGTGTCCAGGCATTACTGGACAAGTAACGACAGCTCCTTTCCTGAGGCAGTCTCTTTCTAAGGCAAACATGGAAACAATGGGTGAAAAGACGTCATGAAAGTTTTTGACTTGGTTGAAGTTTTTTCGTTCTTGTAGAAATTTGGGGAACTGAAGTGAGAATAAGCTTGGACCACAAAAGAAGAGCTTCAGAAATTGTAGCCAGAAAATTTGTACTGGATGTGTATATGACTATTTGGGAGCATGGCTGCATTGTGTTGTGCCTATGTATCCAGGATGATTTTCCAGCTGAGAAGAGGTGGGAAGAGAGATGCTTGTAAATATACCAGGTGTGATCATGGTGAAGACCAAGAACACATGGCTAGTTTGGGTTTTTTGTCTTGTCTGTACCCACTAGTAAAAGAATTTTGATCCTAGAAATAGGTTTTGTCTGAACTTGTGAGGAAGAAGTGAAAAGAAGACTGGTTATGTCTACCCATGCATATTGTGTCAAAACCTTTGGAATTTGGTTGTGAAAACACAGGAGTCTGAAAGGCCTATTTTTGCTAATTTAAAAAAAAAAAGTTTGAATTGGTGGTAGTCAAGCCTTTCAGGCCAGGAAAGCTATCCAGCAGTAAGTAAAAGTTGCACATCGTGGCCCTACATGTCACAGGAGAATTATGCTACATGCACCGAATATGTTCGGTGCATTTGGGGGAATTTCAGGAATTCACTGCGTGTGTTTCAGAGTTTATTTGGCTGCAGACAGTTAAAATACAGCATTCGTTGTACAGTAATTTTGTGCAGAAAAGATCATAGTAAGGAGCAGGCTGTTGCCACATTAATTCATGCAACCTGTTCCCAGCTGCCCTTCTTCCCCAGTGCTCCTCAGGTTAGCCCCAGCTTAAGATGGCAGCAGCCTTATTTCTGGGTGACGTCCCTACCCTGTGCTCCTCAACCTTTCTCCCTCCACATCTGATGAGACCTGTGTGTCTCAGGTGATGGAGGAGCAACCCCTTCTGCAGGAAGCTATGGTGTCTTGTAGGTGGCTTGAATGGTGCTCTGAGCAGTCAGATCTAGTATGCCTGTGACAGGAGGGTTGGAACGAGATGATCTTTAAGGTCCCTTCCAACCCAGACATTGTGTGATTCTGTAATTCTGTTTTCAGAAGGTGCCTCCAGCATGCCACTGCCCTGCAAAGGGTGTGGTGAGTGGATGCAGGTGGAAAGTGGTGGGCTGACGGGGAGCAGTCTCTAGGCTGGTAGGATGTTTTCCGACTGTGCAGTGGACTGGTGGCCTACAGCCAGAAAACAGACAGAATGCACACTGTTATTGGCTTACTGCTATTTTAATACAAAGTACACTGTATTTTTAGATAAAAATGAATAAACTCCTAAAAAAAAGTGTTTCCAAGTATGAGACAATAATGTTTTGTTTTTCAGAAGTAAATGAACAAAATCCAAAGTGACTATATCTGCATACAGGTCTGGGTTTTATATGCCTTCCTCCAAAATGTGGTGGTCAGTAATGACAGTTTTAGATTGCTGTGAAACATGCTGTGCTTCTAATAGAGTTAGATTTGTAAGGAAATAGAAAAATGGAAACCAATCATTTATTGGGTTATAACATAGAAACATCGCAAGAGTGACTTTGAATCTTAATGTTTTCAATATGACGTCCAAGTTGTGCTCTGTGCCCAAAAGGGCTATTTCAGGACTTTTTGAAAGGCAGTACTTGCTAGAGCTGTCTAGGCACTTTGTTACAACTCCTTGTGGACACCTCAGGTTTTATAAAGAGGAGCAGATTTTCTGTATTAAGTTAGTTTTTAAGGGAATCTGTGGTTTTAGGACTCTCAGTATTCACTGAAAGTTCTGGTAGGTCATGTCATAAACTTCATGAGTGCGAAACACTTTTGAGTGTGTTTTATTGGTGGGTTCAGCTTTGCAAAGCCACCTAAATACTTACTCTTCTCCCTGAGAAAGACGGACTTTACTGTCTGTATTCCTGGAAATGCACAAACCTGTAATTTATACTGTAGACGAGAATCTGGAAACAACGGTATTCAACCTTGTACACATTGGCATTGATCCTTGGTCCTTTTTAACTGAGAACTTAATCCACATTAGAGTAGTTTGCTGTTTTAATAGAAGTATTGAAAAAGTGTCAGGCATATCGTTGTGAGTTGTCTAGCATGGCCTTGTTGATCTCTTTGATAGTGGTAGCAGAGGTATTACAGCAGGAATTACAGCATTTGTTTCTTATGTTTCTTGCTGTTGCTTGGACTGTACAAAGTCCAAGTACTTTGCCAGCTTTCGTAGCTATTGAGACACCCCATTTCACGTTTGCTTTAATGCCTCTTAAGATGTAGCATACATTGTCTAAGCCCGGAGGAGATTCTGCTAGGAAAAGAATATAAATGTTAGGTCCCAAAATCTGGTGGTAAGAGACCTATTGCCTTTCTTGGAGAAGTGAATTTCCTCCCTCCATTGCCTTCAGAGTGTTTGGGGAATATCTATTGGCCGTAATACAAGACTGCTCTGAATTCCAGTAAGAAAAAAAGATGCAGGGTAACTATGACATGTCTTAAAAGAAACGGTTGCTTCCCTCTCAGAATTCTGACAGGATGTGATGATGAGTGCTTTTGTCACCTGATCTGAGTGTTTTCTATACATTACAGACCCAGAAGGCTGATAAATAGCTACAGTCTTGAGAGGCTGTTTCCAATTTCTCGAAAATTTAGATGCCGTGGTCAAAAAACCTCAGTAATTTCACTGAGATTTGGTTGAATCAGTTTTCTGTCCCAGTCAAATCAGAAAATGGGCAGCAAAATTCAGTTATTATAATAACAGGAATGGAAAGAGCTCTATAAAAGCTTCAGAACCACCAAATTTTATCTGAAAAAGATGCACTCCTTTATCAACAACTTTTGAGACACAATAAAAATACAGGTGTTAGAATTCTGAAAACTGTGGTAAACTTGAAGTTTAAAAGGGAGGAAGAAGTCTTATAGTCTATTAGATTTCTGCAAATTTCATTGAAGTTGGTTGGCATTTACTGAAAGGAGAATCTGAATTAGTGTCCCTCACCTCTGGGAAAACTACTGGCTATTCTCAAGGCATTCTAGTCCTCAGACTTGCAATATAAACAGCATGTATAGCCTTCTAACCACCTTGGGTAACCATCTTCCCAGCTGATAGCTAAACCCACAGAAGTATGGACTTTGTGAGAACGTATTATACTATGAATTTTAGCTTTGTATCATGCAAGAAGTATTAGGTCTAGGCAAAACAATAAAAAGTGTAATTTTAATTTCTTTTGTAGGGCTTTGTGTGAACCCTTTCAAGGAGGCCATACCTCTTTCTCCTTCCCCATCCCCTGTTTCTCTTCCTCATATGTACATGATTTCTTACCTGAAACTTAAGTGTCTTGGGTTTATTTTTTGGGTGATTTGTCTTTTTTGTTCATCAGATGGATCCTGCATGCAGTCAGCTCGCAGGTTTCTTAGTTACTAATCTGTGCAAACAGTCTAGATTCGCTGCATGATAACTGACTTTATGTCCAAGAGAGTCTATTGACAGTGAGGGACCACTGAGTTATTTGTAGCCAGAAATTGTTGAGAAAAGGAAGATGAAAAGAGAACAAACAAGAGAGTCACGTGTGAATTCAAAGCTGAATTTGTGGTTTCATGCAAAATGTAGTGCTAATGAACTTGAAATACATGGTTTTGCACTACCTTCTGTAAATCGCAGCTCAGAAATCCTGTGTTCTCACTCTTGTCTAATTTCTGAATGCGTTAGAGTTGGGAACCGAGCAGTGGAGTGGCATCAGCTAAAAACTGGGATGGTAATATGATTCAAGATGCACCTAGGTAATTAGCAGGCTATCTGGAAGAACAGAAATGGCTCTGTGGGAGAGGCAGTTAATATTGCAGAATACCAGACACAGGCATTCTGTAAGTATGTTTTGACCCTGAAATGACAAATCCAAAATGTTCAGATGGTTCAAAAATGTACTTCTAGTGGCAGTAATTAACAAGATACTGGATATACTGTAGTTTTTAAGTAAAAATGCTATTATTTTGTTTGCCACCAAATAAAACCAATAATTACATGATTGTTTCATTTTTCAGTTTGACTCTAGCAGAGTACCATGAACAGGAAGAAATTTTCAAACTTCGATTAGGACATCTCAAAAAGGTGCGTTTTTTTAATCATGACCAAACCCATAAAAATGATACTGTCAAAATAAAGAGCTTGTTGAGAGCTGTCTGATTAAAAAACCTAATACTAAAATTCCTGTACTACTTTATGCCTAATAGTGGCCTTCCTTTTGTTTCTGTTTGTGCAACTTCTCATAAACACTGGGATTGCAGGGGAGCAGTAGTGAGTCCATCCAGTGTAACACTGTACTGGTTCCTTAAATGCTTCTAAGAGTGCCAAGAGTGACGATGCCATCAATCCTGCTCTTCCCCTTCCACTGCTCAGTGAGCCAGCCAAGTTTGATGGATGGGCTTTTTATGTTTGTTTTTTGGTCTTTAAAAAGATCCAATTCATAAGCATTGTATTTCTGAATTAATGTAACATTTTCATCATCCGCAGTATTCACTTCAGTTGTTATCAGTTAGCATATTACCTATCACAAGAAAATACAATTTTCCTACTTCTATGGGAAATATTTTCTGTGTCTTGAATTATTTTTGCAGTCAGATATCTTACTCTCGTCTTTGACTTCTGAAAAAAACTTTTTGTTTGAAGCCCATCGTTCTAATAAATCTGTGTCGTGAGCTGATTATTATATGAAGAAACTATTGCTCATTCAAGCAAATTTTGAGGAACAACATGTAAAAAGGAACGGCAGTTGATGCAGACAGAAATACCTCAACAAGATTTAAAGAGAAGTACTTCTGTCTGCTGAGTAGTAGGTCCCAAGTTGTTGAGTCAAAACAGGTCATGGTGTTTTTCCCCTTGAAATGTTGCAAGAGTCTGTTTCAGGCCTGTTATCTTCAAATGTACAAGCCACCTGTTAATAAATCCTACTATAATAAACTGAACTGGGCCCTGTGAGAAAGCTGCAGCTGTTTCTAAAGAATATGATGGGAAAGTACTTGAATCTGTAGTAGGAAATCTGCATATAATTTGCTGGCACTAGTGAAGTAGACTGCCCACATAGTTCTTCATTGTTAATGGTTTAGAAGCTCCAGCTTCACATGAAATTCTATTAGGAAATTTTTTAGGGTTTTTTTCCGTGCTTTAACTTCATGAAAGTCTAATGGGAATTTCAAATGATAGATGAAATAAGCTGTTACATGGTTATTTAATACTGGAATTTTGGTTTCACCTTGAGCATCAGTGCTGGAGTACTTTGCAAAAGAAGCAAATTCCTTGACTAAATGCCAGAGAGGAAACGAATATTATTCTTAGCAAATCATATTTGAGTATATCTGAAAAAAATAATAAAAATACATTCTTACATTATAATTCTTATGTGTGATGCAGATTTTGTCATTAACTAAGAAAACCAATTTTGTTACCTTCATTTTACATGGTTGTATTTCTTCCCTCTGCTTCATTATTTACATTTTTTTTCTTCCTTCCTTCAGCATATGCTGTTTTGCTGACTGCTCCTCTTCCTTTTCACTCTTGTGATACTTTCCTGGTGTTCTTATTTTTGGTGCCCTGTACATGCTGCCACCACCAGTTTTCTTTTCCTACTGCTACCCAGGAAATTCTTTTCCAGCTAGTTGCTTTGGTCCCGGAGAGAGGCTCTTGTTTTCTCACTTTCTTTTATATAGCAGTGACCTGAGGCAGCTAAGCTGGTTCATTCTTGCTTAAAGGTATTCACAGCCTGAGTGTCCTAAATAACAGCTGGAAACAATGCAACCAGCCAGTTCTCTTTGGACTAACATTGGCCTATGAACCACATTTTGAGAACCACTGAATTGCATAATATATGAACAAAAAGGTCCAAAAGAGGCATAACTGATGGATTTTTTTTTTATTAGCCTTTGGGAAGAACATAGACAATTGTGTGTATAAGTGTGTGGCCTTTTGTGAGGGGAGGACTAAAATTCTTTATAAAGGACTACTGGGTTATGAGAAACTGCCTATCATTTCAGGGTATTTAACAGACAACTACAGGGATGCATCTAAATATAGAAAAAAGAGTTTAACATTATATAAACACTTGACATTGTATCTTAGGAAGAATAAATGGTCCACCCAGATCTGCTTGCAGATTAGTGCTACTTAGTCCAGCTTTTAAATTACTAGGAATTTGATTTTCATTTTCTGAATGGAGGTTCTTCTCATGTCTTGTTTTGGGATGAGAAGTTTTTTCCATAGCTTATGGGGATGGTTTCAGAATATCCACTGAAATCATTTAGTCCAGACTCCTCAATTCATTGGATATGTAGTCATTAATATGAGTTTTAGATAATACAAATGCAGGTGTTGCTACAGGATACGGGTTTATGGAAATACTAACTTTATAGCATTTTCTCTCTACCTTGCTGACTTTTGCCTCCATCCCCTTGTGCCATGGCTTGTTGCCCTCTTGCTTTTACCAGCACCACTAGGTTGTACAGTCAGAAAATAAATTGGAGAACTGATCTAGCTTCTTTCAAAAAACAAATATGTATTTTTTTGTGATGCTAGTTTCTTTTTTTCTTTTCTTTCTTCTGGTATTTTTCCCTTCAAGAAAAGATTGATTAGTATTCCAGTTTGGTATACCATGTGGCTGTGCAAAAGGCTGTGCCAAAATAACAAGAGATGATGAGGGGTGCTGCTACTAAAAAAAAAAAATGTATCAGATGCCGGGTCTTCTTTTTCCTTTTCAGCTAAAATAATTCCATAATTATGAGCTTTCTGATATGGGCTAATCTTGTCTCCCCTTTCTTCAAATATTCAAGTTCTAGAGGCAATAACTCTGAAATCAGTATAACCCTGTCTACAATATCTTCCAATGAGTATGTGTTTCAGTTGGAGTATAGATACATAGGTTTCCACAAATTAGGCATCATGAATTCTTTATGATTTTAGAGGACCTGAATAAATAATTATTTCATTGTTTCCTAATAGCATAAAGATGAGATAAAATTAAGTGCTGAAATGAGTTAAGGAATGTGCTCCTACCTGACATGCTTCTTATGAAGTTGCACTTAAAATCTTATGCAATATGCATTCTTCGTTTGTAATTTTAATAAGATACAAATGGAAAAATCTATTCAAATTAGATTGGTTTTGGTGTCTTGTATCAGCACCTTAAGAATGTTTCTGCTGTAATGATGTGCTCTTTTATTCTTTTACTTGATTTGCACTTCAGCCTTAAAATATTTTAAATGTCTTTTCTTAATCTGTCGGTTTGTACAGATTCTGTAATTGCCCATATCTCAGTTTTTTCTTTTTTTGTACATCAATTTCAGACCGCTTCCCAGATAATTTATCTCCTTGGCTGAGGTACAAAACCCAGCTGCCTCTCATTTCAAATAGCATCCCTACAGTGCGGAACAAAACCATGAACATCCCATTACCTGTGGGTTCATGAACAGAAAAATTTCTTGAAACAGGCTTTTGCCTTATCTTTCTGAATTTTTCTGGCTTTAACAGAAAAGCAGTGCTTTCTTCTAGTTCAGCAGGCTTTTGTTAATGTAATGTTCCTCCATCACCACTAGTATTGATGCAGGGGTAAAAATACCCTTTTCAAATGGGAAGTAAATGAGCTTTTATATTTCCTTCTTTTCATTTGCAGGAGGAAGCTGAAATACAAGCAGAACTTGAACGTTTGGAAAGAGTTAGGAATCTTCACATAAGAGAACTGAAAAGAATAAATAATGAAGATAATTCACAGTGAGAGTCTTTGCTGTCTTAATTTTGCATGTCTGTTTTTAAAGTAATTCTCTAATATCACATTTTACCTATAGAAGAGAGACTTGTTCATAATTTCTTTTTGGTTCTCTATGTTTATATATGTATTTTAAACACCAAATTATTTAAACTTAACTAAAATTTCTTACAATTTGTAAATTTATTAATGTTTTTGTTGAATATGCAAGAAATAACATACCTACACAGCTTATAGTGAAGAGCCTAAACTTGCTAGACCATATTGCTAAGCTTAAAAAAATACTTGTGAGACAACATAATGCAGTTCACTTAGCTGACAATAATGCAAGAAAATGGCAAGGAGGTTTGATGCACCAGCAGCAATTTTGTGCTGCACTTAAAATTAGTTTTGTGTTTACAGCACTGTGATTTCATTCCTACTAGGTATAGGTACCTAGCAGAAAAAAGCTGTATTATGTTGCTACTTTGTATTTCACCTTGCATGGCAGCGTATCACAATGTTAAATTGCTACATAATATGAACTGTTACTGTGTAGTTTTGAAAGTAATAATTACGTAACTGAGAAAGTTAAGTCTGCTTTCCGTGATGACAAATACACACACTGCAGTTTCACCAACACTTCTGACTGGCACTGTTGCTTGAAAGGAACTGGTTCTGCCTCTCCCTGGGTACTTGATCCTGTTTTCATTCACATGCTTGCATTTCTTTCCTGAACCAATGCTGGAAATTGATCCAAATTAAAACCAGCTCCTGTGGTTTATTTTTCTGGATTAATTTTAATCCAGGATCAATTTGCTGGTCTAGCTCTTTGTCCCAGTTGCAAAAATATTAATGCTGCCATGAGGAGAGAGGGCAGTGCAAGAGTGGAATGAGCCGGGGGAAGGACATGGTGGGACTGGACTTCTCACTTTCTGCTCTAGGAAGTGTTTATGAAACAGTAGCCTTAAGCCTTCAGGATTTTATTTTTTACTTTTTAGACGCAATAGAATTATACATACACTAAGGCTTTTAAACATTAAAAGATGTGAAATTGTGCCTAACTGTTCTGATGGTACCTCCCATGCAGTAATAGAGAATTTTTTTGTTACCATGTGGCTTTAGTGCTAATTGATAGCTAAATTGGTGTCTTGGTTTAGGTATGAAGAATAATGGGTGTTGATACTTACATACTGATGGCAGAGTATTTTCTTTTCAAAAATATATAATATATTTTAAAGTAAAAATATATAATATTATTTTAAAATAAATGTCCTACAACAAATAAACAAGCAAGTTAAATGACAGTAATTTTTAATCTTCAGTGTTTACATTAGAACAGGTTTAGGTGTTTTTAAAAAAACAATCCTTCAACAATAAGGAATAAATGGCACAGAAAAATGACAGGCTTTGACTATGAGAATACTGCATATGTGGGGCAAAGAATGTCCAAATTACAGTTGCAGCTGAAAACAGTTACAGGACATGGACAAGCAGAATAGTACAGCTTTGCTACTCATTGTCTGCAGTCAATGCTAACACATTTTATGGTACAGAATGAAAAGCTTTAGACTGTGTATTCATGTTTTTGTGGGAGTTTAGACAAGTATTTACCAAGTGGCCAAGCCACAGCCTATAGTCATCATGTAGATGAGACAAGCAATGGAGAAGTAATTTAGGTCTGTAGCCCCTGCTGTCTTTCCTATCATGTCCTGGCATTGTGGCTGTTTGGTAAGGGAGAGGATTCTCAGGCAAAGCAGCTGCTGCATTCTGACTCAGATCCTGTCGGGATTTCTGCTTCCAGCTGTGGTGTAAAGCTAAGCCCATTTTCTTGTTCTAGCAACAAGTCCATCTACCCATGGCTAAACTTGTATGTCTACAACTGCACTGGAATAATGGGACCAGTTGAGGGTGTGGGTTAGGTCTTCCTTGTCTGGCTTTGGAGCCCACGTGATGCTGGGGTGCAGGTTCTGAGCCGTGGAGAGCCACACAGAGTAGCAAAAACAGTGGAGAGAGAAGGTGGTAAGATTCATAAGACTGGCCCTACTAGAGGTATGCATGTAGTAGTAGAAGGACCAAAAAAAAGAATTGGGCTACTGGTCACATGACATCAAGTGCCTAATGATGCTGCATCTAAATTTGTTTTTCTTCTACACTGAATGCATTAATTACTGTTTATGGTTTCTTTAAAAAAACTATTTAGCATTGAGATATGTATCTTCATAGTGAATGAAAAGGAAACTTTTATTTCTAAAAGGGGCACAGTAAGCAAGAATATACATCTTCTCTCAAACACTTGACTACCTATGGCCATACTTCCAAAAATGTAGAGAATATGGAAGGATGGGATGAGCTATTGTCAGACTAGCCCTAAACACATCTTTAAAGTTTTCTATGGCATATAACGGGCAGCTTGCCTTAGATTCTTGAGTATAGTTGTCTCATCATTGTACTAAAAATATGATGAATATTCAGATCCCTTCCCTCTGATTGGATGGAAGAATGTATTTTGTCTTCTGTATATTTCAGGAGAGAGAGTATGGTCCTTTTTCTTGGTCTGGCAGCATCATTTTGTATTTGGAAGAAATGTTTTCTTTTTGCTTAGATTATAAACAGATAGTAATTTCTTTTGTGTGTTTTCCCCATATTGCTCTTCTGATTTGTTTTAACTTCTTAGTGTTGTATAAAATCCATTTGTTAAAAAGAGGCAGTAATATACAACATATCTGGTCATGTTTTGTGTGAAATTGGAAGAATGTCCTTGTCTGTTTCAGAAAGATGAAGTGTGAGACTTCTATAAAATTTGGCACAACAAAGAAAGACCCATGTATCACATGTTTAAATTTAAGCATGCTTTTCTTATCCTTAGAAAAAGTAGAGAAAACAAAATGTTTGCCAGGATTGACTGTTTTGATGACAGTGTTGTGATAGTATTTGTAAACTAAATAGTCAAAAGGTACTGGAATTGGTCATGTTGTACAGTTGTGCCGTAAGATTTCTTGTGGTGTAATGTTGCTCAGCATATTATATGTTGTTTCTAGAAAGAAAACTCAATTTGATGAGTAATACTAAGAGATTTACATTTTAGATGCTACTTGTATACCTTAAACAGAATAAAACAATTTTTTTTTCTTTCAAGATTTAAAGATCACCCCACATTGAATGAACGATATTTGTTACTCCATTTACTTGGCCGAGGTGGCTTCAGTGAAGTATATAAGGTAGAGTTTGTTGAGTCTGATGAATCTAATTTTTGAGCCATGTACATTTAATTTTGGGGGGACAAAAGTGGATCTAATTAAGTAGAACGATTGTAATGGGTAGACCAAACTTTGGTTAACCTGTGGAGGGGAGGTGGCATGACAGTAGCCTTGTCAATAGACTTGTGAATTACATGCCAGCTTTTTTTCTCACTTTATTGGGTGTTATTTTTATCACCTTTGGTTATAACTTTCCCATATTCATGCATTTCTTTTTTAGGCTTTTGATCTTTATGAACAAAGATATGCTGCTGTGAAGATTCACCAGCTTAACAAAAGCTGGAGGGATGAAAAGAAAGAAAACTACCACAAGTAAATATTAATGACTTACGCTTCATATGTTAAGTTTAATAGCATTTTGTTGATTGTAGAAGGTTAATGTATCCATCTTCTTTTAGACATGCCTGCAGAGAGTATAGAATACACAAAGAACTGGATCACCCCCGAATAGTTAAACTATATGACTACTTCTCCCTGGATACAGATACGTAAGTAGAACTTGGCAAGGATTTTAGTGCTGTGTATTAGATAAACAGAAATGAAGAGTATCTGAACAAAAATAACGTATGTTCTTCCTTTCAGCCAAAACATTAAAAAACCCCCCACTAGTTGCAGAATTTTGTCTGCTAAATATTCCAGGCCTTCAGTAAGGTGATTAAGAGAGTGTTTTGCAACACCTGACTGGCGTTGAAAGGCTCCCTCAGACAAGTTTCCAAGACTAAATTATATCAGGAGCATTACTAGCCTAGGTGTAGCCCCTGGTGACTGGGCTGCACCTCTTTGCATGAAATTGTGTCACATCTTAAGGGATAGTTAAAGTATTTGATTTTGAGAAATGTGTCTACTATAAACCAAGAGGCTTTTTAAAATTTCTCATCAATATGGATGCAGTCTCTCTTTTAGTGAGAGACTAAATTATGTTCTAATTTATGTCAGTTTACATAAGGTAATAGTTACACCATGGGTTCTATTAACAATTTCGTTCATCTATTTTGATATTCAAGCAGCCATTCTTAAGCTTGTCAGAAAGGAACTAGGTTGTCATGTCTGTTTCTGATTGTGCAGTATGATACATTCTTTAATTTTGTCTCTCTAAATTCTACCCTAGGTTTTGCACGGTGTTAGAATACTGTGAAGGCAATGACTTGGATTTCTATCTCAAGCAACATAAATTGATGTCAGAGAAAGAAGCTAGGTCCATTGTAATGCAAATAGTAAATGCACTACGGTATCTCAATGAGATCAAACCCCCTATTATACACTATGATCTTAAACCAGGTAAGTGAGAAATGTTACAATTGAAAATGTAATTTATTTTTTATCTTTTATTTTGTTTGTAATTCATGCCTGAAAATGCCAAAGTTATCTTCTGTGTGTTAGGATTATTGTAAACAACTGGAAGAAGTATGTACTTTCCTTTGGAATTCCATTGCCAGAATCATCTGCCTTTTCTGTGGGAAATGTTTGTTATAACTTTTCTACTTGGCATGATTTTGATTTGAATTTGTAGGAAAAAATCATATAGCTAATAGATACGTGCACTGGTAGTTAGCAGTATAAATAGATAAGATCATTAGTAGGCTCAATCTTGTCTGGTAATTGTGGAATGCTGATCTCTAAATAATTTTTCCCATATGGTTTTTTTAACCTGTAAATATGTAATCAATCACTTTCAGCATCCCAGCATAAGCACTCCAGAACAGGACTTAACAGAGTTTTCTTTACAATGAATAATAAATATTTTTATAAACATTATTTGTCTTTATTCTGTGGCCTTTGTTTTACTACCTTTCATGAATGATGCTTGTATTCTTCATGTGCTTTGATCTGCTACGCTTCCAAGTGTGGGGTTTGTAAAGTAATTCTTGGTGCCAGGCTGTTCGCTTTCTGCTTGTAATAAACTGTTCATATAGGTTTCTCTTGTCTTATGAAATTGTACAGAATGTATTCTTAGTCTCATTAGGTTTTGTTCTCAGAGGAACTTCATCAAATCATTTTTATATCAAGAAATTATTGTACAACACATGGAGTAAGATTTGTAGGATTGCAACAATTTCTTGGCACAATTTTGTGGCATATGCAAACCGTGAAAACTGTAGTGTAGGATTTGTTCTGCCAGAAAAATAATGAAACCTCATTGTAACTAGTAACACTGCTGCATTCTGGTGTTTCCTCTCTCCATTTTGGTGTTTCTTTGCTGACCAGGCAGCTCCCAGCTGAGAGAGCCATTTCAGATCATGATGGTAATCTAGAGAGTTCTTGAAACTGCACAGAAACTTGTCATAGTCAAGTTTCTCTAGACTTGAGGATGTGAAGAGTATGTAAATATATCTCAGTTAGTTCAGGCATGGTGCTAATAACACCAATGTTGTGGGTTCGGCCATGGGTCCCTTTTAACCCAGACTATTTTATGATTTTGTTTCTGTAAAATTGTCACTTACCCTCATTAAGTTAGATGTTCTTGAAAATTGAACCTAGTTTTGAAAATAAAGCATTCTGTTAGCTTTTTTGAAGTAATTTTTCTTCTTTTTTTTTTTTCCCTGAATAGGTAATATCCTTCTTGTAGATGGAACAGCATGTGGAGAAATAAAAATTACTGATTTTGGTCTGTCCAAAATAATGGATGATGATAGCTATGGGGTGGATGGAATGGATTTAACTTCACAGGGAGCAGGAACTTACTGGTAAGGCCTGGTTTGATTTTGCTGTTTAGACTTTGGATCATTTTTCAAATTTTGTAAATGCTGTCTTATAAAGCCAATTTGGAGAGACAACTAGGACTAAAAATATTAACACAAATGACAAACAAAGGTTTTTGTGCAGTATTGTGATGTTGATACTCCCAAATGTTAGAAGAATAACATAACAAATAAAATAAGAGTGTGTGTGTTATTTATTTATTTATTTATAAAAATAAATATGGAGGTGATCACTGTGATTTAGAAACATGGTTTCCTCTGAAGAAGCAGGTATTTAATCTTTGGCTGCTGGTGGTTGAAGACATTTGAGGGAGCTGTGATGATTAAGTTTGGGTGCTTAGTACTTGGAAATTGTAGAACAGGGTTTACCAACAGTTAATGTCCTTAGGACAAAAGAGTATTCACTCTTCCTTCCTAAAGGTTAATGACAGCTCAGCAGCTGTGATTTATTTTTTGTGTGCTTGCATGCTCATCCAAAACACTGGAGTTCTAGAGCTGCCAAAGCATAGGAATGACAATAAGCATTTCATTGCTTACAGAAAATCTGTTTTTAGAATTTGCTCTCTAAAGATGCAGGTTCTTCATGGCACAGTAACTCTTTGAGCCTAGGTATGTGCTGGCTGTGTCAGGGTGGGTGGATTAGAAATCCTGTATTGGCCAGGTTGTTACAAGTCATTTCCTCTACAGAGAAGCCAGTGTTATTCCCATTTGCTTTGCACCTCTTCCCGTATTCCAGAGTTGCATGTAATAAAGTTTTTGCCTTTTCCTTCAGAGTTTTTAGAAAAGGAAACACATATTCTTCCACAAATGCCACTGGCCACATGCTGTGAAAAAATGATTATTCAAGTTGAAGCATTTTAGAAGTGTTAGGCTTTTGCTACTCTTTTTAATGCTTTACCTATTTAAATGTTTTCTTTTAGGAACATACAACAGAAAAATTTTGGCCTTTGGATTTCATCTAGAATGCCTCAGGCACTAGTGGTGCTGCAAACTTAAGAGTAGAAAAAGATCTGTAATCATTATAGATTCATGATTAATCTCTGCATTTCTAATTCATGCTTTCTCTGAGCCCAAAATCTTCATTAAGGAGGGAAATACTTAGAGTGAGTTTGAGGCTGGGAATGAGTCTGTCCAGAGTACATTGCACAAACTGTCAGCAGCATAGCCCTGGAAAGGATTTCCTCAGTGACTGGGTCCAGTTACCTGCCTTCCCAGGCAGTTAGGTTATATAATCTCTTTCATAAACTTCTAGATGTTTATATTAAATTTAGTTAGTGTTTTGGCACCAGTAATCTGATTTGAAGTGTCTTCTGTAACCTCAGTTCTCTGATCATTAGAAACTTAATCCTCTGATTTACAGACTGTTTATTTGTGGTCAGTTTGTACTTGTTCGTTCCTGTGCCAACATTGTCCTCCCTCAAGTACTTTGTGGCCCCTGCCTAGTACTTGCTCCTTGGTGTTTTTATATCCTTCACTTTTTTTTCCCCTGAACTGTAGGCTCTCCATTCTTCAGATCATTTTAGTAACCTTCTTTGCATTTGTGTCACTTTAGGATCACTTGTCTTGATTGTTGTAATCAGAATTGTAGACAAGTATTCCAGAAGAGAGTTTGTGATACTGTTTAAAAATGTTGCATTTTCATCTCATTTTTCTGCCTATTTCCATTTCTACAAATATTTCTTCAAAGTTTCTGTTTAAGTCTTACACATTGTTGACGAAAGAGTGGCTGTTCTGTAGTTGCCCTAATAGTTTTTTTGCCTTTTTCAGTTTTAAATATTATAGTCAATAATACTTGACTGCACTTTAATTAATGCATTTGGAAGGTTTTGTTTGCTTTGTAAAGGAAGTTCCATTTTGCCAGTTATTCTGTAATTCAGGAATGGCATGGGAACTCCCTCAACTTTCATTAAGTAAAGTTCTCTTTCTGCAGAATATAAGGATGGAAATAACAATCACCTTTGTCTATCATATACCCCTCTGGGTAATGTTACCATTTTTACTAAAAATTTGGGTAAAGGGTCTTGAAGCCAAATCTGCATTTCTTTTGATTCCTAACCAGGCCTTGCTGTAAAATGCCCTATTTGGCTTTCATCTTTTCTTTGCGTTGATAAATGGCTAAGATTCATATTTAACCCGGGGTCCCAATTTAAAAAAAAAAAAAGATAATTGGTGGTTTAGGTAAAAAATGTTTGTATTTGTGCTTGTGTGAAATAGACCCCTCTATGTGACTAGCTGTACAAAAACTGTAATGTCAGTTTTGATGGGTTGCAAGGTGTTGGAATGTAGATCATAGGGCAACTGTGCAGTTGTCAAAGCTCAGAGGTGTGTAGCTGAAGTGTTTGTACAGTTTGATAATTGCCCACGTTTTAGTGATGCCATACTTACAGACTGAAATATATGTTTTGTTTTCCAGGTACTTGCCTCCAGAGTGTTTTGTAGTTGGCAAAGAGCCACCAAAGATTTCTAATAAGGTTGATGTGTGGTCAGTTGGAGTAATCTTTTTCCAATGCCTTTATGGTAGAAAGGTAAGGAAAAGATTTGAAAATCTAAAGAGTTTTAGTGTAGGTGCCTGTTCTCAGTAGACTGTGAATTACATTCGTGAAGACATGAATCTACATGGAAAATTACTTGTGTTACTTTTTGGCGGTGTACATTGATTTTGCGAAAAATTACAAAATCTTGCCGGTAACTTTTTTATTTGCAGAATGGTTGGCAGTTTGTATTAACACTGCAACAATTTACTATAGCATAAATATTTATGAAATCAAAGTAGTTGGATAAATCTCATGAAAAAAATAATGTGCTTATTTTGCAGCCATTTGGCCACAATCAATCACAGCAAGATATCTTACAAGAAAATACAATATTAAAAGCCACAGAAGTTCAATTCCCTGTCAAACCTGTTGTAAGCAATGAAGCCAAGGTAACTCTTAATATAATCTCTGAGTAAAACATTCATCTTAAAGGATTGAGATGTAAAATTGTTGTTAACCCAAGAATGCTGTGGGACATAATAACTATGTAGAAAAACATAATTGAGAACTAGTATTCGGATGTTTTTATTTAAGCAACCCTATTCTGGGACTTCTCAAAATCATGTACTTCAAAGCAAAACTATATATATATATTCCAGAAATTTGCAAGTGGTTTTAAAGTAGGCCACCTCAAAAATTGTCTGCTTTGCTTTTTCCCAGAGGACCTTATGTGTCTCATTCAGGCTGTCTCACTAGAAGTTCTTGTGAAATGCTGCTGCTAACAGTAACAAGCTCTTTCTGAAAATAGTCAGTGTTCTTCTCTGCAGCCTTATTGGCTAGAAGAACTACTTGACTACCAGGTACCTGAAGGATATGACCAATAATACTCTTCCCCTTGAAAGGTCATAGTCTGTGGGTATTAACTTAAAGCTGAGTTTAGAAATGTGAATTTTTAAGATTAAGAATCTAGAAGATATTGTGATGCTGGTTCAGGAAATAAAACTGCCAAAATAGTTTATCTGCCACAAAGGTGTTGATAGCAATGTGTCCTGTATTTAATTCCTCTACACAGACTGGCTATTGAGAAACAGATTAAGGTGGTTTCCCAAATGATTACTACTGTGAGCATCTGTAACACAAATCTAATTCTGTGAAAGTGGGAGAAAATATTTTATGCTACTTGCTTGTAAAAACTCCCCCAATTCTTGAAAAATATATTAATGACCAGATTCAATAGATGTTCTCTTTGAATATAAGTGCCAAGATAGTAGAATGCTTATTCAAGTTTCAGCAACTAATTAAACATACTTAGATTTGGGACACAAGATGCCAAGAATTTAGGAATGTTAAGATTCAGCTTCTAAAGATTAAAAGAAAAGGAAACCTATTTCTAGAGGCAGTAACTTCCCAAGAAAATAAGTCTTTTGGGTACATAAACCTGCTGTTGAAAGTGGTGGTATATTTCTGTTCATTATATTTTCTAAAAGTAGTTTAGTGAGAGAGTTGCAGTTAAGGTTATGAAAAACTGGTTGAAGAATTGTAGTTAATATTGGGTTTTATTTTTGGTTGAGGTTTTTGTTTGCTTTTCTTTGTTTTTTTTCATCCTCATTTGAAAAAACTATCCCTTGAATGCAGTTGACAAATACACATCATGTAACTGATAGCGTTTCATACTAAGAGTTTGTATCTGTGTCTTTTAACTGCGTTTGTCGTTAGTAGGTTTTATATAGAGGGTGTTGGGAAAGAGTACACAGTTCACCACGGAGAATTGGCTACTTCTTGCATTCTCTGTGTATTTGCATGCTCTGTTTGTTTGAAAGATTAAAATAAACTTCCAGTATTCTCCACCATTGTCATGATAGCTATAAGAGAGAGGGAGAAATTATTCTCTGGTGGAAATGCTATAAAACAATTTTAGACTAACTTCTTAATGCAGACCATTTACAATGACTGTGTAGAATCCAAGTTGTTTTTCAGATTTATAGGCCTGGCAGTTGGAAAAGAACAGCTTGTAAACTGAAATTCTGATGTGGAAAACACAGAGATTAAATAAATATGGAACCTCAAATGACATTTTTAGTTAGTTTTCAGACTGTAACTGTCCTTTGATCCTCCTCACTGTTTCCTATTTTGTGCACTGGTCTCCTTTGCCTCACACTAGTGTGGCTACAGTGCCACAAAACTGTGAAGTATTTTAAAAGCATTTTAGACCCAAACTGTTACTCTGAGGATCTTGCAAATAACTGTTTACAGTTCATTTGTTTTGAAGGCTTTATTGCGAAGAATTTGATTAAAATCTGTAATATCCAAGAACACATGAATATATACTAACAGATGTGCATGATTATTATACTGTACCTTGTTCATGTTGGATATGTAAATGATAGAAGTAAATTCTAGCATGATTCTTTGGAACTTGTATCACAGATTTTCTCCTTTAATCTCCAGTTTTTAATTGGAGCGAAGAACAAACAGCTGAACAGATTTATCAAAGAAGATATATGTAATTCTTTTAAATTAAGTTCTAAATTAAGTAATGATGTGCTAATCAGTTCTGTAGCAATAATAAGGATTTTTTATCATTAAATGTTGAAGCCCAGGCTCTCAGGAGACCAAATGTTCTGTGTATGCTAGACATAAGACTTGACAGAAACTTTCAGCACAAAATGATTGGCATACACGGTAAGGACCTAAATGTAGGGATGACATAGTGACTCAAGAACAGTTGTGAATTTAGCTACAGAGTTTTTCAATTGATTAGATAATTTTAAGCAGGTGTGATGGAGTTTTTCATGGGAAGAGCGTTTCAGTGAGGTAGTGGTTTCCTAAATATTCTTTATATAATGTCTGTTGAGCATGGCAACCATCATTGTCAGTTTCATGTTTTGCTATACCCTGTCATGGCACATGTGGAAATGCCTGTTTTCAGAAGTCAGCTAAAGCATTGAAATTCTGTCCCTACATCATCCATCTGTTCTTCTCCACTCAACTCATTGGTTTTAGAAGCTCATTGGAGAAAGTAGGAAGGTCTCCTTTTTCAATCCTCTGACACTTGCTGCTGGTTTTTGTTAGTCTGCATGTGTTTTCTGCATAACACATGCAGAAATCTAATTGGTTGAGTTGCTAATGTTTTACTTGTAAATATAGTTCTTAAACATGGAAATACATATCTGAAATACGATTATTTGAAGCCAATTAATTTGCTTATTTTTTCTTTCTGCCACAATGTTACATTTTTTCAGTGGGCTCAGCAGTAAAATGTTACATTGTCATTTGAATTGAATTATTTAAGAACAAGAATTTGTTTTAAAGCTAGTTTATTCAAGAGGCCTGGCCTATTTGCCTGAAAGCAGATGTAAGTATTTGGAATGTTATTGTAACTTCCTACATTTCTTTTCTAGGCCTTTATCAGACGCTGTTTAGCATACCGAAAAGAGGATAGATTTGATGTCCACCAGCTGGCTAATGATCCTTATCTTCTCCCTCATATGAGGAGATCAAATTCTTCAGGAAACTTGCATATGACTGGCCTAGCAGCATCCCCTACACCACCTACTTCAAGCATTATTTCGTACTGAAATTTCTCCAGCTGAGGAATGGGAGGATACCTTTGTTTAGTTTCCAGATGCAGACTTGAGCTTGAAAGCATTTGAGTGTTTTTACAAAGGGCAAGTTTGATAACTGTGTTTTCAGACTGAAGTCCTCCTACATAGTGTCATTTGTATGATTGGAATGGATCATGAACTGTGAATAAATGTACCCTTCTGAGAAACACCATTAAACACTGAAGGATGAAGGATGACACTTCCTGTTACAAACTAACAGGTATACTGTGTTTAAGACTGAAGAAAAGGTTTTTAGTTTTTTTCTGGGGAACATTGTAAATAATCTTTTTAATACTTTAAAGTACATTTGGTGGATACTGGAAAGTTCTAACATGAAGGGTAGTTTTTCATTATTTAAATAAAAAAGGGTAGTGAGCAAATTTGAAAACACAGGAAGAATTTTGTGCCTGGTTATAAACTAAATGAACTGCCATCTTTCCAAGACATTGATCTTTTGAAACCAAAGTAAGGAGTGTGAGACAGTGAAAGATAATGTTCAGCATCAGACTTCTCAAATAAAATTGGAGTATTTTTTTTGGCTACTCAGGCTTGTACCTCCAAAAATGTGGTGGTGTTTCACTGAATTTAGATTGGAAGGGTGATATGGAATTCCTGGTACTTATTTCTCAAATAGATTGCTAATTTTGAAATCCATTCAGTTTTTTAAAAATACTATACTTGCTGTGGTATTGAAACTTGTGAAACCTTCCAGGCTTCTAATAAAAGCAAGCAACAGTATGAAACCAAATGCAAACAGGTCATGTATAATGTTCTATGCAGGAATAATGATAAATTCCCTTCTAGCTCTATTGTAAATTGTTGTACAGATGTCATATTTTCAGTTAAATTTCAGCAATTTATTCCTGTACAAATGTTTAAAGTATGGCTTTTTCTAATTGGATATTGTATTTTTTTTAAGTCTCCCTCAAAGCGCTTTTAATTGCTGCTAAATGATGTTGCTTTTACTTTTACAAGAGTCCAATGACCTCCTTAAGGTGCGAGTCAACTGTACAAGAGATTGAGAATAGGCAATTCGTTAACAATCAAGGCATGTAAAGCAGATCTGTGTTGGCAATATTCAGTACAGTTCTTTAAGTCAGTTTATTGCGTTCTCATCCTGCAGAGCGCATTGATAATAGATGTAGAAGTTACTCATGGTTATTCTCTATTTCTGGAAGTTCCTATCAACAAGGAAATGTTTCTTGTGGCTTGTACAGATATTTTAAAATGTGAAACATTTTCTAACTGCCTTGTATGGTAGAAACTTATTTTTCAGAACAGTGTATCTCTCTCCTGTTCACTATTCTTTTTACTATCCCATTCTTGATGCTGAATACCTATATGTAATTTTGTCCATGTTGCAGAAAGAGGAGGCTGTATTACCACAGGTTTTCATTTAGTATTGTACAGTTAAACTGTTGCTCTTGTTTCTGATGTTGCAAGCCATTTTGTTTTCATTGTATATAAAGAAATGTTAACTGTCTCTTTAAGATGCTGCTGAAATTGTAGAGAATGTAGCCAAAACAGTAATAAACAACGGCAGTTTAAATTTCAAGGTTTTCATTGTGTGTTTTTACATTTCAGCAAAGGGCAAATCACATAACCATATCACCGATTAACACGAAAATATTTAAAGCAAACTCTTTTTAATTACAAACAAAAGGCCAATAATACAATAATTAATTTAAGTAACACTGGAGGTGAAAGGAGAAGATTCCATGAAACTTTAAACATCTGTTATGATGAGGTAACCAAAACTTCATTTCATTGGATAGACAGACCTCACAGAAAGAACTCTTTAAGTATTTCAGTGGTCCTTCTTTAAATATTGAGCTGTGGAATAAGATTAGCTCATAGAATTTTTAGAAAATTAGACTCAAACAGAATACTGGGATTCTATCTGTTCCATTCTCTACAGCACAAGACCGAGTGCAGAGTTCAAGGAGAATGTGCTATAGCTGTGAGTTCACATTAGGTTTCATTCCTTCTTATTCTGCATGTTGATAACAGAAATTGAATTGACGGTTTTACCACACAAAAATATGTAGGATAGTGTTAACTGTATTTATTTGAAATGTTTTATGGTTACCCTTAGTAATGGTAAGTTAGGCAGTATATTAGAGAACTACTTAAGTACCTGAGAAATTTACAGCTACCTAGAAGAGGAGGTTTATGTACAGACTTGTTTTTCCTATGGTTACGATCTGGGAATAGGCTGTTGTGGCTAAATACGTGACATTTACTTCAGCTGTACAAGTTTACGTTTCTGAAACTTAAACGCTCACTTCAGAAGTGCTTCATACAGGAATACGTGAAAGAAATAGCTTTCTCATCTCGTCTTTTGAATCAAAGTTGCAAGACTTTTACCCAATATCACAGTTGTGTTTGTGTTAACATCTTGCAGTACTGTTAATGAAAACTTTGTATCCTCATGTGGACCGATTCTGTGGTCACAAAAAGACTTCTGAGTTGTGTATTTGGTGCCTGCTACTCAGCAATTTGTACTTGGGATAGAAGTACCCTTGAGGCTGAGTTTAGGACCCCAAATTATGCTGCTGGCAGAGTGCTGATCCACTTCTAGGTAATTCATGTGTCAGGTGATCAGTCTGTATTTCATACCCATTTTACTAACTTCACCATGTGTCATCCATCACTAGGTCTCCCAAGCTTTCTCCTGATTTAACAGCAGGTAGACAAATGAAATGAAGTTAAACATCATCATACAGTTCTGAATGAATCTTGGAAATAAAAGGCTTTCTTTAAATTCATAAACACTTTTAATGTCTGCACTGGACATTAAATGTATATTAATGCATAATAAAAAATAATTTTAAAAAAACCCTTTACATATGAAATAAGTGACTGTAAGAGAAGTTATGCACTTTTAACTGACTGTAGTGCTACATCCTTGCAGCCAGAGTTAACACTGGTTGGCTTGCTCCTGCAAAACAACCGCGTTTTGGCACTATTTTGCTTATATTAGCACTGAATTTGTTCAGATTTCACTGTGTAGCATTAGACACTTTGAACTTGGTCTACGCCAGTTGATAGATACCAATTTCGTGGAGGCTGGTCAATATTTTGACTTTCTGAAAAGTGTTTTTGACGCTCGCGGGAGGTCGGGAAATGCATCATGGCAGTGCAGGCACCAGAACTGCGGGGAGCTCCGCGCTGCTGCGACCCGCGTGGCGGCCTAAGCAGATTGACTGCGTGTTTTAAAAAAAAGCAACCCCGAAAAGGAAAGCATGTTTTGGAATTTAAAGCATCCTGCGTGTTCCTGCTCCGGCTTTGATGTCTTCCCGAGCGTGCGAAAACCACAGGTCTGAGGCAGGGCCACCAGCCCGGCCGGGCCTCCCTTACCCGTCCCACAGCTCCCGCGGCCGGGCAGGACACGGCACATCCAGCCTGCGGAGGGGATGCAGGTCCCCAGCAGGGCTGCTGCTTCAGCCTTGCTCTGGACTCCGACCCTGCTGCGGCTGGAGCTGCTGCTGTCGGGGCAGAGGAGCTGCGGCCCAGCGGGGCCTCGGCCGGGCAGGTGCAGCACCGCCCCCGCAGCCATCTTGTGTAGCGGAGTGGTTTGGCGAGGGAAGGGGGCTGCTGGGGAGGCGAGAAGTGTCTCTGGATCATTTATTACTCTTCAGAGAACCCTCAGGACTCGGTGCTCTTCTCCAGAAGTGAGGTAATGCATTGGGAAGGGAGACTGGAGAGCCTGACCTGGTGGGGTAGGTCAGGACAGGGAAGCCTCAAAATTTGGAGACACTGTGGTTAGAGAGTGTCCCGATATCGATGTCTGAAATACTTCAGTCTCACAATTGCTATTGCATTTTTTTAAAAAAATTTTTTCTCCATGTCAGCTACAGCCAGGGTGAGGACTCTGGTTTCATAGCTGAGGGGTGCCAGGCAGCACAGAGTGACAGTGTTTCCCCTGCACAGCCCCACGCTCCGTGAGCCGGCCAGCCCAGCGTGTCCGTCTGTCACCACATCACGGGAACCAGGGCACTCGTGTCCCAGCATGAGCCTGCCATGGGCTTCAGGGTGTAAATACCCTTCCTGAGGCCTGAACCATACCTGGCTCCAGGCAGTCATGGACTGTGGAGTTGAGGATCATGTTACCTTTGTAGGAAAGGTAAGACTGCACATTTTTCAGAGAAATAATGAATGATCCAGCAGTCTCCTGTCTTTGTGATCACAGATTGGTGAAAGGAGTCTAATGAGATACATGGAGCTCCCCGAATCACCATTCTGGGAGTCTGGCATTACATACCTGCCACCTGAGGCCAGTGTGTTTCCAAGCACCCCTTCCAAAAACAAAGCAGGTTTTACTTGGTCCTCAATGCTTACTAGGCAAGGATCCCTGAAAAACTCTCTAGCCTCTTCCAATACCAAGTTTGGCTCAAGTGTACTTATATCCTGGCAAATTTGTCCACCTTATTCTTAAAGATGCCTATCAGTGGAAGCTGCATTACTTCTCCAAGTGATCTATTCTACTTTTTCCTAGCATCCTGTCTTTCTTATTGCTCTTAAGCCTATTATTTCCAGTCCTGTGCACTGCGGCACAAAAACCAGTTTCCTGCCACGTATAGTACATGAGCCTTGCTTTCTGTACAGCCACCATGTATTTAATTTTGAACTTCACGTGTATCTTACAGAATTCACATTATTATCATCTGAACAAGTGAGGTTCTTGCAATAATATTTTCAGATACTCAACTCATAACAGAATGTTTGGGAAACTCTTGCGGTTGGAGAAATTAGATTTTTCTTTTTTGCCCCAAATAATTGACTCACCTTGCAATCTTTTCACTGTGCTATGTTTCCCAGGCCAGTAAAAGTCTGTGTATAAATCAAGGAAAAAATGCTTTCCCTAGAAAGATCCTTTTGTATCTAATGTCTTGAGAGCTAATTGGGTATCATTAAGAAATTGCACGATGTTTAAATTTCAGAATCCCCTTGTACAAATCTATAGGTATCTTTTGCTCTGCACCGCTAAAACACTCACAGGGACTTTCTCTGTAAACAGTGGAGGAGATCAAAGCCACATTTGCTATGTCCTCAGAAGACGTGCTGCCATCAGACCTGCAGGTCAGCCAGCACAGTGAAATGTTTTCTTGCTCTTGTAGGAAAGCTATGCCGTGGTATTTATTCAGCAGAGCACAACTCCACAGACCAATGGAACAAGTGTTTCCTGGGAAAAGAATGCTATGGCCTCAGCCCTGAGCCCCTGGCCCATAAGCATTTCTGTAGTTTTGCAGTTGTACTTACAGAGTGAAAAACAAGCAGTCCCTGGACATCACTCTTGTGTTTGCTGTTACTCTTGGGTAACCTGTTTGCCCGACAGGTATATGCAAGGTTTAAATCAGTTTTGCAGGTGGCCTGGGGTTGTGGCTTCCTGTTATTTGTAGTATTGATGTCCAGGGGGAGTTGTGCAATTGCACCCTTCTCCAAAACTGGAAGGACAGTCCTTAGCAGAGTTACTGTCTTCAGTAAGGTCTGGGAGCAGCTATAGCTCCAAGAGGCGTAAGCACTATCCAGAATTTCAGTGCTTAGAAGTGCCTGTCAGGACCTTACTGAATCAGTATCCTAGTTTATTTTTGATGTTGGAATACTGAAATATATATAGTTCAGGAGAAAAGACACTTTCAAATCAGCTTCTTCTAAATATTGTTCACTAATAGAGAACTATGATAGTTTAAAACATTAGTGGTATAGGGCTTTGTCAAAGGCAGTGTATTATGTTGAATACATTGGCTGTGTGTATAAGCATGGGGTTATTTTTTTAATGGTTCTAGTTGAAGGGATAAAAGTGCCACACACATCTACAAGTCAATGGCTTTTATGTAATATATGCAAATACTGTATTTCACTTTGTAGTACTCTTAGATAGGATCTGGCCATATGTGTCTCCTATTGCCCAAATGAATTTTAACTTAAATTTATATATTGTCTGCACACCTTTCGCTGCAATGGAATAGTTGGAACTGGGCCTTGTAGAGAAGGAGCTCCTATGATACTTCAATATGTATCTTCCAGCCCTCAGACACTGGCCTTACAGCTTCTAGAACAGCTGGTGCTGTGTCCAGCAGTGCTCCAGTATGTCACTGTGCAGCCATGGTACATGATGTGTGGAGGATGCTCTCCTGAAATGTGCAATGGTTAACAACTGGATGGATAGCAAAGATTCCTGTAAGAATCAGTGTAATAGTGGGGTGATGTGTGCAGGGCCTTGAGAAACACTATTTTAATACACAGAAATGTATTTTGCAGCATCAGCTCTTTCCTATTCATATCCTACTTCCAGAAAAGAGCTGTCAAAATGCAAGACAAAGGAGAGACAATTTCTTGTGTTTTGTGTCTTAACTTGTTGGGACACTCATGGCTTTAGCAGGCCTGGAATGAAAGCTGGAAAAGGAAACTGATTGTCTGTTAGCACTGGCAAAAGCTTTGTAGGAAAGAGCAGCAAGAACTGCATTCCTTTGTGCATTTGTGAGCAGACCCAGTAGGTCTTCACTTGCCTTCATCGGTAGAACAGCAGTTTCCACTAAAACTGGTAGAATTAGAAAAGATTTAAAGGACTCAGAGAAGTAGAACATGCCCCATGCTCCCAGAATTCTGCCATCTACCTCCTCTGCCTTTGGGCTGAGCATGGCAGAGGAACAGGACTTGTCAAATAGTCACATACAGGGGGCTGACCTAGCGAGGTGGGGCAGCTTCTTTCATTCCCCTAGATTTGTCCCTGTAAAAAGCCACATGAAGAATTACTGCAGAGCTTTGTATATTTGCATAATGTAAAACTTCCTTCATGACAGACGTAATCACCCTAACTACTGCACAAATGGTTTTTTTCAGGCTTGCAGCTGTGGCTCATTGGCTGCTGGCAGAGCTCTCAGCACTGATTTGAGCACCAGAATGCCTTCCCTGCATGCCCTTCTATTGCAAAGACAGGTAAGTAATGTGTTAATTGGCAAACTACACTTGCCATAGTGGATTTGGAGCATCTTGTTCCATTGGTTAAATGTCAATTCATACACATTTATGTGAGACCACGAAATCCTCATGCTGCTTGTAGGGTTACATAAGAATGTATCAGGTACTGAGCTGATCTCATAAATTGTCTAATTCGAGCTGTCGGGATAGTTTTATTACTGAGCCCAAACACATTCCAGTCTAACAAATTAGCATATCCTAAAGGTTATTGTCCTATCATCCAATTAATAAAACTTTTACAGATAAAATAGAAGAATTACTCCTCTGTCATCCTTTATCATCTGTCAGGATTCCTGTGTTTTTAATGATCCTCATCCTTTTCCACTTATATTAATATTTTCATATATTGCTAAAATGAAAATCTTAATATGTAGGTAGTACATTCAACAAAACATAGTCATGATGGTGAAAACTGTAAAGATTGGTGGTTTTTCTCCTTATCTCAGAGACCACTGCGAGGAGTTCAGCTGAATTACATTGAGATAGCTTTTTCTGTTTGGGGGCATGCTTCGATGGGTTCTGTTAACATGAGGCAGCAATGTGAAGGCCTCTTTTCCTTTTTCCTTTTTTTCTTTTTTTTTTTTCCTTTTTCTCCTTTCAGGTTTTGCAAAAGATTACTTAAATTGCAAAGAATTTTGCTAGTTTTGTGCTAAGGAGCAGCACAGGTGAGTACAGAGATCATGGGGAAAAGCCAGTATGAGCCATTCCTGTTTGAAACTGGGGAAAAGCAACCAGGAGTCGGCTGGGCAAGGCTCCAAATGGATGGTGTGACTGAAATAACACTTCAGCTGTACTCATTTAGATAACTCGATGTATGTCCAGAACACTTTCAGACTCGGCCACTATGCACTGGGGGGATAGAAGGTGAATTGCTGTAAGCAGCAAAGTTTTATGTTGTGTTTCATATTTAGAAAGAAATAATAATAAAGAAATAATTGCATACAGAAAGCAAACCCAGGACACAAGGAGAAAAGTAGTGCTGCCTGACTCATCACAGCTTTATTAGCAGCACTGTGGTGCTTATAAATCAGCCTCTGTCTAAAATCAGGGAGGTACATCACAACTCAGCTTGCCACTGCAGATGTGCCTCGGACATAGTGTCAGCAGCCCAGGAAAGGAGGCACCCGGGTTCCCAGTGCCCAGTAGATGGCAAAGCAAGGTGCTCTATTCAGGCTGCTGAACATCTGCTTTACCTGTCTGCACCACATTGGCATGACAGAGAGCATGGGCGTGGCAATATCAGAGCAGTAGATGCTTGTAACTGAACAGTCAAGACTGCCTGTCCCTCTGGGATATTGGACCAAGGCTTTGCTGTCTTCAGCAGTCAGAGGATTTAAATACTAATGACACTAATTTTCCTAGAAACTGGCATGGGGTAGTGGAATTCAGTAGCATTTGGCTGTATTTGGATAGTGATTGACTCAACAAATACTAAGAGAAACACGTTTGTCTTACGTAAAGCAGGAAAGAATAGCTTGTAACGAACAGTGAAGGAAAACTTACTGCTTTGTAGAATCCATCTGACTTGAAGCAGGAGTCTTGAAATAAAAATCAAAGCCTCTGGAGTGAAGCTTTATTTCTGCTTGGAGTTCACAGTAGTATTGAGATGTAGTGTCTAAGAAAAGGATCTCTGAAAGAACTGAACTCCAACAAGGCTAAGTTTTGTCTTCTCAACTTTTGCGTTAAATCCTAGGCCTTTAGTGGGAAACTTTGGACTTTTGGGTGCTCAAATACTAAAATGATGAATCTATGAAATGCATTGATTGATGTCAATAGTTGGAAGCGCGACTGACAAAATATATTTATAATTGCTGGAAATATTGTAATTCAGCTCTTCTCTCTGCTCTAGACTTTATTCTTATCACTGCCATTCTTGTAATTTGAGATGACACAATCCGAACTCAGAAGCCTTTTAAAGCTTTATTTTATAATGTTCAAGTTACATATTTCCTTGTGATGGTCACTGCTTAAGATTTCTAACGTGTTGTTTATAGGACATTGTGCTGATAAAGGTGAATTAAGGACAGAAGGTAGATCTAAATTAATTTGGTGTAAGTAATTGTGGTAGCTACTACTACTGCAAGGGCATTTTTCACATAAGAAATTATAATGTAGTAGTTACTAATCCAAATAGCATAGCTCTTCTGTTTTAGGGCAGTTAAATATCCTTTTACCATTGAAGATTTTGTTGTATTTTTGACCTGAGACAAATATTTAGTGTAAAAATTATCTGAGTGCTTCACATAAATTGATTCAATTAGGGTGTAGTTATACATTAGAAGTTTCTTAATAAATAAAAACACTGTTTTGCATTCTTTTGTGTGTCTGGGCAGAAAAATGCTATTTCACAGCTGCTAGACTGAAGTCACAAATGGTGTGAGAGCTTTGGTGCTCTTGGTGCAGGGTTTAACACCACTCAGTTTAACCGGAGTTAACTATCTGGAGATGTGAGTTGTGCAGTCAGTGTAAGCAAACCCAGGGCTCACCCCTGAGCCCTTTGCACCCGCAGCCTCCCTCCTTCGGCTTCAGGCCAAGGAGCACCCAGCTGTGTGCTTGGTCTCCTCAGCTGGCAGGCGTGGGAGAAAAGGCAGCCCTCTTTTTTGGCTGGGTTACCCCTCAGCCAGGACTGAGAGCTGACCCGGGCCACAGGCAGCCACAGGATCGCAGGCACAGGACCAGAAGTGGGTGTCAGCACCGGGTATATGGGGAGCAGGGGGAGGGACACTTCTGGAAATGGCAGCATCTTAGCCTGGTGCAGGACAGGTCTTCCCTTTCAAGTTAGGCTGTACTCCTCTCGAGGCCTTGGAGGGAGGAAGGGCTTCCCAAGAGGCAGGCTTACCCCCACAGCCGGGCTCTGGCTCACTGGCTTTCCCTCAGGAGGAACACCTCTCCTAATAGGGACAGTTGGCTGGCTATCCTACCAGTATTCTCAAATTTTCAGTGTGTGGACATCTTGCCAGAGATGCACAGATGACTTCCTTCTCCAGGCATGAGAGTCCAACCAAAATTTCCAAGAAATAACAATCACAGCAGCCACAGAGATTTGGGTGCTTACCAGCATATAAGCCCTCAGTGCCATTTCTGCCTCATTGTCTCCAGGGGGTACGAGTTACAAAAACCCACCATCTTTTTTAAGCATTCCCTGACTAAACTAATGCAGGAAGAACCTGGTGTTCTAATTATTCCGTATCCTAGAGTTACTAAAGTGTAGTTCCTCTACATCCTGCGTGAATTCAAACATCTGAAGTTCAATTCTAATACTGCAGCTATGTTCATTATCCTTTGGGCACTCAAAGCTGAGGTGACCCTGAGCATCAAAATCCTTTGCACTCTGTGACTAAGCAATGACATCTGTTCCTGGCAGATACATACCAATTCAGGATGCAAGTGTAAAATGCTTTCATAAGTGCAATAAACTTTAGTTTTGAGGGCAGTAAAATTCTCACTGAATAGTCTTTGTATGTGGTTCAAATAATGAATAGTATTTCTGAGTCAAACAAAACCCCTGATCAAGGATTAGCAAATAGTGAGGCTGTGGTAAGGCAGTATGTTTGCACCCCATGTTTTCAGAAAGGCTGATGATGTTTTCAAATCTTTGTCTTTTTAGATGGAGCTTCTTAACACTGAATTTTTAACCAGACCTAAAAGGAAAACAGGTGTTTGCTCCTTTCCTCCCTGCCCTGTTCCTTCCTTTGAGAATTGTCTGGTGCAGAAGTACTTGTTTAAACCCCACCTTTTTCAGACTGAAGATGTCTTCATTGATGTTTTGGACAGTTGCTCTGCACATGGACTAAGAGTAGGCTTCTTCTCAGTGAGCAGAGATCTGTCTCTGGGGGCATTTTCTTCAGGGAGTGAGGGAGTGGGTCTCCTCTCTTTCTCAGCTGAACTCCTTGACAGAAGTCACAGATTTAGGGTAGCTTTCTAGAATCTTGCTGAAATCTACTAGTAACTGGATTGAGCCAAGTAGTTAGAAATAATATCTGTTACCAGGTTAGTAGTAATAAACTGGTAAAACCATTAAAGTTAATCCTAGAGAAATATGGATTGGGTCAAGTGCTTGACCATGACTGGGAAGGTAAGACTCAAATTCCTGCAAACTTTCATGGCGTGCATTTAAAGAGACAGACAGACAGAAATACACACGTTAATGCATACACAGAAGTGTAGAGGAGCAGACCTAAGCATGTTTTGTCTCAAACATTGTGAGTATTGCTACAGGAAAAGTGATCAGAGGGGAGGGTCCTGCAGAGGTGGGGCAGCACTGTTCTGAGCCAACTCCTTGCTCTGCCCTGAGACCTGTGCTCAGTGTCCTATCCCCCAGCTCACTTCCTGGAGAAGTGCTGACTCTGCATCTGCAAACAAAGCAGAAAATCTAGTAAACATAAGAGTCATGCACCAGGTTAACTGTAAAAGGATTGGCCCCCACTCTCCCTCTTTTTCCTGTCTTCCTCTTTCACTCTTGACAATCCATGCAGCAGGACCAACACGGGATCTAAGGACTGATGATAATCTTTGTTTTCTTCCATTGCTTTTCCTGGGCAAATCACAGCTATCATATTCTACTCTGTAATCTATACTGGAGTTTATTGTTGGAGTGGGGAGCTTCTGGAGGTGTGTTGTGGCTTGTGTGACAGCACCTCTGAGGAGTTTGCTGTGGGAATCGAGAACTTATTGAAGTGTACAAAACGAAGGAACTTTGTACCTTTGTGGAAGTGCATTGTAAGAATTTAAGGGGCTTTTAGCCAATACCTTTTTAGTCTAAACAGGGGCTGGTTGCTACAGTTATGGCAACTGTACAATAAAACCATAAATGTTCCCGACACCTGGTCTGGTGTCTTTGTTCAGCCTGATGAGAATTAATAACGAACATCATGATGGGTCATGACAACAGGCATATGGAAAATATACTGCCTTTGGTTTGTTAAGAATATGGAAACCCAGGCACTCACTCCATGTGTACACACATACCCAGCACAGGAAGCTGAGAAGTCATCTGAGACCTCTGGACTCTCACAGCAGTGCAGATATCAAACATAAGCCATTGCTTAACCAACATTTTTCACTTGTAAGTGGTGAAGTGTCAGCATCTTTTCTGTTTATGACTCAAGCAGACAGGTCCTTAAAACTGTTGATCTCATAGGAGAAAGGAGTATTAGATGTGAAGAGGATTACAACAGGGGAAGCAAACACTTGCCCTTGTGAATTTGTATGAACTATATTTAGAATTTAAATCCAAGCATAATTAAACAGTGCTAATGAGACAGAGGGACTTATCTTCATTTGGTGTATAATTGGTATCACTGATTTCCTCATTCATTTTTTCCTCGTTTTAAAGCCTTCTTGTTCCAGTGAGATTAGATGGTAAAAGCTACCCTGCAGAGAGAAAGTATGTGGCCTGGAGCTAAAATTCAGTTGGAAGCCTTTTAAGGGATGCTGCTTTCTTGATAGCATCGATAACTGACAACAAAGACACCTGTGAACGTGTAGCCAACAGTCAAGCAAGGCAATGTTTTTGCAGTGTACCCTTGAAGAAATGCACACAGTTTTACAAAGACCATAATGGGGAAGAAAAGTTCACCCTTTCCAGTGAGGGAAACAAAATACAGTAAGAGTTTTAATAGTTGTAGGTATATAACCCACCACTATTAACTGAAGTTTGAATTCCTTCTCAGGAAAATGCTCCAACTCATCCAGGAATGTGAAGCTTGCATAGGAACTTTTGGTGACATTTTGTGGTGGGCACACTGCAGCAGGTCTGGGTGGAAGATGGTAATGATCTTACCCAACTTAAGTAGCTCTGAGCCCATGAACAGAGTAGCAGCCTCTGTTACAGCTGTGTGCCAATAGCTGATTATATTGCTGAGCAAAGGACAACAGCTACCTGCAGCTGCAGGGGCTGGACTTTTTTTTTGACCTAGTCAAAGCCAGTAAAGGAGTGGGTGCAATAGGCAAAGTCAAGTTACCAAAGTCCCATTTTTGCTTTGCAGTTTTGTCTTTGGTTAGATTCAGGCTCCTTTTGATAATGCCTCAAATGGATACAATTTTTTTTGGTTTTGAGGGTTTAATCCACATCCGTTGTTCCAAACTGCAGCAAAATGTGCTATTTCCTAAGGGATAGCACAATAAAGAGTATGCCTGTACATTTCAGTGCTGCCATGCATGCCAGGGTGCTTGTGCTTATCATCTGATTTGTGCTTAGGGGTGCTCAGAAGCATGAGACTTTGCTGTGCCTCACATCCTAGTGGGAGTGCTTGCAGCCAGCTGGAATCTGTTCTCAGTGACTGCCTGTAAAGATTCTCCAAACCCTCCTCCCTCCAAAGTGACCACCACTAACCAAATGCCTGTCCATCCACTGAGCCAAACCAGTTCAAAGAAGAGCACTACAGTGTCTGTGAGTAAGCTCTGCTGGATAGGAAGAGGATAGAGTGAGATGAATCTCACAAAAACAGCAAATGTTTTTCATCATAGTCCAGTAATTCAGCACAGACTTATTCTTTGGGTTGCTGAACCCAAGACTTTGTTTTGTCCTTTTCTGGAAGGGGATTTGAACACTTCCCTGCTAAGACAGCTGTGCAGATTTATCTGAGACATAGGAATTGTTATGAGCATTTGGTCTCAATTTTCCTTTGCTCAGTTTCACTGGACCACTCTGACTATGTCGCCCTCTGTAAATACCCCTCTCTCTTTTGGAGGCTGTCTCTTTTGACCACTTAGGGCCCTGTTGCTGTTCCATAAGGTGAGATTTGCAGCTGTACTTCCTGTTCATCATTGCCTAGCTAGGCTATTCAGTCAGCCCTCTGGCTACTTACTGATAGTCAATAATACTGGGTTTAGCTTTCCAGGGGAACAGATCATTTTAGAAGTAGTTCTGCACCCCAAAAATGCCTTCATCTGCTTATACATTTCACAGAATGGCATGTCTGCTCTTGCTGCTTTTTCACAGTAACAGTCCAGGTGTTCAAGCTCTTACCACTGCCTTGTGGTTGAACAGCAATGAGAAACACCATTCGTAACAAGAACTGAGAGCAGCACCAAGTACAGCTGCTCCACTTGTGAGCAATCCAGAGCCACAAACAGTTGTCCACTGAGTCCTGCTGAAAAGATGCCCTTTATCAAAAGCAGGATTTCTTTCCGACAGAGCTGTGAAACAGAGGTCCTGACTGTCTACAGCCATGAAAAATCCCGTAAGTCTCAAAGTGTCAGAGACTGGAGTCTTAAAAAAATTGAAAAGTCTTATCACTGCTTTCTGCTGCCTTAAACATAATTTTCAATTATATTCCTTTTTAACCATCTTAACTGCTGGGGAGTCCCACTGTCAGGATTAAACAGATGTTTTATTTCCTGCCAAAGGTGGGTGAAATAATAATCACCAGCTCTGCCTCACTGGCTGCCATGTGGTCTTGAAAGGCGCCATATGCCCAGCACTCAGTCTGCTGCAGACAGGAGGCTGGGGGCACTATTTATTATCTGCCTAATCAATTTAAATACCGTGTTTCTTTCAGAAAGCACATTTCTAGTCTTTATAAGGAGATATGTACAGGACTCATCAAGCAACCTCCTCTAGTGAAGTGCATCCTCTATTTAAACAGCCAATATTCTGCTTGCACAGCATATGGGGCTAGAAGCAAAGACCTTGCACTTGGAGCTGCACTGTGCTCATGAGCTGCTCTCAGCATCACAATCATTTGTACAGGTTGTTCAAGTTCAACCCCAATAACAACAGTTTTAATACTTCTGAAGAGTTCTCCTTGAAGAGAGCGTGGTACTTCTCCTCCAGCACGCAGGAGGTGTGGGTGGAGCAAGCTGCTTGTGGAAGACTGCTGCTGGGCCTTCACAGTGACAGCATGTGGTGTCTCGTGGCAGGCATGCGGCAATGTCTCTGTCCCACCGGCTGACTTGTGATCCTCTCTCAGGCCAGCCCACATCTTCCACAGAAGCTGCAGGGCTCTAAGGTGAGCACAGGCTGGAGTTGGATGGGTGGTGACCAGAGTCTAACGCCAGGCATTAGATGTGGGTGGTGACTTCTGCTCCTTTTTTGGGAGGTCCAAGGAGAAGCAGATGAAAATGCATGGGCACTCCTTGCATGAGGATGGGAAATGAGGAGTCCTCAGCAAGAGGCGACAGTAGGACCCCTCTGCTCCATGGAGGAGCCAAGCAGAGTGCCAAATGCAGTGATTAGTGAGAAGACAGCCATCTGGCTTCTGTCCTTTAACAGCTCTCTGTCACCATCTCTCTTCCTGTACATCACAAGAAATCTCTGTGTTTTTGGCAACCCGTTGTAGCCTTTCTGAATCGAACTACAAGGTCGCATCTACAAAGGACAGGTACAGTAAGGTGAAGAGAGAAAAAGGGGAGGAAGATGATATAGTGGGCAAGAATCTGAGAGGCCTTCAGGCCTTACCTTGAAATATTACCTTGGTAGCACTGGTTTATGGCAGCAACCACCAAGGCAGCAAGTCCTTCAGAGCAGTAGCTAGCAATGTACTTATTGAGGGAGGGTGTTGAGTTGCTAGAGGCAGAAGTTTGTAGACTGACAAGTAGGCATTGCGAAGACAGGAGTAAAGGCTGACACAAGTACTTGTGCAAATTGATGAGGGACTCGGGAGCAGACTACACTGAACTCCAGCAGTGCATATCTGCAGGTAAGGATGCATGAGCACACTTGTGTGTGAGTGACATATGGCAGTTTCCAAGGAGTATTTGAAAAATGTTTGGTTCAGTTCCTCATAGTTCTTAATATTTTACCCTGAATTCCTCCAAGTCTTCCTATTCCTTTATGATGTGTACTTTTAGGCTAAAAATATTCAGAAGCACAATGCAATCCATAAGTACATTATTTTTGTTACTTTTAGTAGTTAGGAATGAAAACAGTCAAGAACTTGACTGTTGGGAACAGTTCCGTTTCATTATTAAACAGTTAGTGCCCAGACTACAAGTGTGGTTTTGGGTTGTGGGGCTTTTTTGTCTTCTCTCTGAAGAGGTGTTACTGGTAACATGGGTAAGAAACCTGTTTCACATAAAAATGAAGCTTTGAAACAAAGGTAATTGTTTCACAAATTCAGTCGTTTCTGGTGCACAGCATGTTATTTGGCAATACAAAGACTTCCAGTTGCTTTTTTTTAGAAGTTGTAGTTGCTCTCTTAAAAGATTTACCCAAGTACTGTTTATATCTACAGAAACATCTATTGTCAGACTTCTGAGTCTTAGTAAAGCAGTGTCTCTGCCTGGGACCACACCTTTTCTGTTCCCTGTTTCATGTGAACAGGTATTTACCTGAGGGCATAAGCAGTATTGTGAAATAGCTTTTCATATCTTACAGTTCTAGCTTTAGCATCATAGTTGATAATATTTGACTGATGCCTAGTAACTCAGTTAATACTGAGCTGCTGTTTGCAAAAATTGCAGCTTTTTTTACACGTTCTGATGTTTCTTAAAGAAGTCACACTATTCCTCTGAGGCAGCTCCAGTTCCCAGATTCTTTATTTCATGTGTGTAAGCGCTGCTTGATGGTATGTGCACAGCTCCAAGTCCGTGCAGTGGGTAGGTACTTAGACATGCCTGGATGAGATTTAAAATCTTCAGTTTGTTTTTAAAGACTATTTTGTAAACTCACTAAACAGAATTTCAGGGGAAATCAGCTTGAAAGATAAGGGTGAGCTGGCAGCAAAATGGTCACTGTAAGCCTTAGCTATTGTAGTGGCTGTCTGCTCTCTCTGTACAGTACTAAGAACTGGAAGCTATTTCTGTTATGCCACCTGAGAATGTAGTGGGCTTTGCTGAAGATTGGCTATTTGTGTCTATCATTCATTTAGGAGCAAGATCACCGAAATGAACTGTTTGTTCTTGAAAGCTGCCAGCAGAGGATGTTGGCAGATGAACTCTGAGAGCTGGGAAAAGATGTGTTCAGGAAGCAGGACCTGGGCAGCACTTTAATGTCCTTTCTGCACATCAGAAAGCCCAGATGAGTCGACCCTCAGTGAGTCCCATTTCATCAGTGCCCCTCATCAAACACAGAGCTCACAGCTCCGCATTGCTTTTGCTAATACCATAATCATCCACTGCAGGCTTTTCTTATATAACTAGCAAGCCTGTGTTGACTATGGGTTCTGCAGCTTGAGTTCACTCATGTTTCCTATGTTTTAGCTTCTGTTGGGGTTTCATAGCTCACCTAACCTGCAAGGGCCATGAACAAAGTATGTGAATATGCAACCACTTGCTGGCAGAGCAAATAGCTCTCAGACAAGAGGATTGTTATTAAAACATTGATTTGTTGGCAGAATAGGCTTTCCTGGTTGCCCAAGGTGAACCTGACCTCTGTGGTCGCTGAAGCTCTCTCTTGTGGGTGAGCTGAGCTATGCTGGAATGCAGCTTTTAAGATGGATTAACAGTGAACCTAACAAAGGAAACAGTTCAGAGAGAGTAAAAATTTTACATTGCACAACTAAGGATAAAACCTAACTTTTGATCCTATAGGACAAAAGTTCCAAGGCTGAGAATGTGATTATTTGATAGGGTCACAATCATCTTGTCAGTGCAGAGAAATGTTTGCAGCCTCCTCCTAGGGCAGAATTCTTCCTTTCCAGGTGCAAGAAGGGCAGTGGAGAGGCAGGTGTGTGGCCAGTGGACAGAGACTGCACTCTCCTGCTGTGAGTAAAGTAACAAAACCGTGTACACCACCTCACCCTTTCCACCCAGAGCAGGTCCCCACATGCCAGGTTCTGGTCTCTGAACTCTTAAGTCTTGATGCAGTTTTACATGCACAAACCCAGAATTTTGTTACTAAACTTCAGCTGAAATCATGTGTACAGGCTGTTCCTAAGAAATACCAGTCATCCACCCAAGTGAAATTCTGAATTGCTAACTGCACGCTGCCCTAGGGATAAACATGAATTGAGGTTTCAGGAAAAGGATGTATTTGTTCCTGGCTGAGCTCACTAGCTCTCTAGCCACCATCTGCAAATCTCATAGGTATTCCATAAAATGGCAGATTACTATCCTTTAACTCTTTTGCCACAGCTGCAGGGCAGAAGTGCTGGAGATTGTCATGAGCTAAATGAAGTTTTCTGTTTGATTGAGGCCATGGATTTGGTTTTAGTTTGAGATTAGTTCTTGCACTTTACGTGTTTTTTAAAACTGTGCTATGGCACGTGTTGGCTCTGTTACACCACAACTAAAACAGTTTCTCCACAGACAATACAGGGAAATCAGTTTGAAGATTTTAGTTTTCTGACCTACACAGGTTTTTACTACAACACACTGTGCTGCACTGTACAAATATATATTAAGCCTGTGGTACTACCATGAAGAATGTACAGAGGAGGATTACAAGCATGAGTTATGAATTACAGACACTTAAAAATGAAGAAACACTTCTGCAGTCTGATTCTTGCCTACCATTACAGGATTCAAATCTAAAATGAAACAGGTTCTAGGTGTCTAAGTCCAAGGGAAGAACCAAAAAATCTGAGCTTGATGCCAGTGAGGCCTCCTTGTTACAGAGTGATTGTGAACACTATTTGATGAGTACAGACAAAGCCTGTGTATAATCAAGGAAGACAGAGTGCCACAATCAAACATCCCATATCCTTATCCTGTCCCCTTCAACTTAATTTCATAATCAGCATTTACATCACGGAAAGGTTGGAACTATTAGCCAGGCCTCTCATTCAGCATTACAGTATCTCAGACAAGTCCCTGGCCGTAAGGATCTGCTTTCTTCAAAACTTCCACCCGGTCCCATGGTTAGCTTGACTTAAGTCAGCAAACTGCCAACAAAACTCTGAAACTTAGAAATAGCTTAAGCTCAGCCCATTTCTGCCTTCAGATCAGTTGATTTTACAGTTCCCAAGCACCATCATTCTGCATCCAGCTGGCATCCATTTGACTACAGTTACTGCTGGTGGGGGGGGCAGGAACCAACCACCCTCGTTGCTGAGTCTTAGCCTGTAAATTCAGCCAAAAGAAACTAGTGCACGCCATCTCGTGGCCCTGCACAGCTATTTCCCGGGAACGAATGGCGCTCCAATTGCGACAAGGTTTGATGTGGACCGGATTTAAAAGATGGCTGTCAGAGACTCAGACACAGCCCTACCATCTGACACCCCCACAGCTATGAAACGTTCACAATTAGTGCTTTGTTCACACTCCTGCCCTGACCTTGCAGCCTGAGCAGCTGCTTCCTGGAGCAGCAGTAGCAGAGCATCAAACTGCAAAAGGCACCTCTTCAGCACATGCTCACATGGCTGCTGAGGCAACCCTGCCCTTACAACAAATCCAGGGTGCCAGTGAACACAGCCCTCAGACCAGCCTTTGGTGGGGCAGGAAATTACCATATTCATTTTAGAGTAGGTCATACACATGTAAATCTTTTTAATTACATGCAAGGTTGGGGATGTTCATGGTACATCTGTCTTCATCTGTCAGGACTTGTTAAAGAACTCCATGTGTCAATGCTTTAAATAAAGCTAATATGCCTGTTCATAACGGTTCATTAACAGCTGAATATATGAATTCATGAAAACAAGGTTACATCAGCTGTCAGTTCCTTGGTGTATCTTAAGTTCCTATTCCTCCTTACTCTCTCTTTTTTGGTGGGAAAACCAAATAGTTAAGAGACCCTTGCCAGAAGTGATTAAGCTACAATTTCATCATCCCATCGAGTTGAGGGAATTTAAAAAAGGAGGACAGAGTACAACAGTATGACTTCAAGGCCTGTGTTTTCATTTTAAGTAGTAAGTGTTCAACTTCATGATGTTTATGACTTTTTATCTGAGAGATTACAGCTTAAATATGCACCACTGAATCATCTCCAAATCTGAAGTCGCATTATCTTCAGCAGAATTGCTTATGGTAACACTGCCTTACTTCCACTGCTCCCATAGCTATCAAAAGGCTGGATATATAGTCAGCAACAAGGGACTTAAAATAGCTAACAGAACTGCAAAACTTCAGATTAAGCATCTTCTTTTGTCTGCTACTACAGGCAACTGCACAAGACCTATGAAAGTTTGCAGCTTGCTGTTGGAAAGCATACAATCATACCAGAGAACACTGTGCCATACTGCAAGAACAAAAACATCTACCCAAGGACTCCAGTTCAAAATATCTGATTACAATCATCAATTGCTCTAAATTTGGTTTGTGACAACCTTATTTTTACTCTTCTTGCTGTTGGAAGTGTGTAACAAAGTTGCAGGAAAGGCTGTTAGACCTGTGAGGCTCAATGAAACTTGACACTAACATACTTTTCTGTTAGAGGAAAGAAAAGAGGGAACATCCTTCTTCTCATGTCAAGGTTTAATTCTGAGGTATACGACACTGGATTTACAAAGGTAAATAAAAATACATTCTGAGAAACAGCAAGTGCCCTACTTAGCAAGGCAGAGGGATTTCACACTCCAAGCAGCTGAGAAAAGAAACCGCTCACGGTATGAAAAAGTATTTGGGGTCTGTCCTTGACGCAGGCTTTTGCCATAACAGATGATGAGGAATGTGTGGCAGAGAAAAGACAAATACTTAGGTGATAAAGATGAGTCAGGACAACAGGTATTAGATAAGGCTTCCACTTCAACAAATTACTTGAGACATTATTATTATGATCAGAAGTCAGAAGTAACTACTGTCCAAACACTGATTAGGCAAACTACATTGCCAAAATTAATTACACAGCTGTTGAGACAGACTTCAGCTTGAGCCTGCTGATGATATGGGTAAGTTCATATGCTTGTAGCAACCACATATAAATGAAATCCCAGTAAGATAGAAGGACTGGAGTGGTACAGAAGAGTTTTCCACATCAACTGTACCTGATACCAAGAGCAAAGGCTATCATCCAGAGTACAGTGCACATAACAGTTTCTACAAGTGTATCATCTACAGTTAATCTACAGTTTTCATCCTAAATATGACTTTTAAAAGCCATGTATGAATCATATGCAGGCAGATTTAATGATTCATTGCTGCAGTGGATTTAACCACAAGTGCTGATCCTGCCTGCCATTAAGATGTCTGGCATTCCCACTTGGACCCATTCCTCTGGAAGGAAGCCCTTTCACAGATCTGTGCTAGAGAAAGCCAAGCTAAAAACAGCTAAATGAGACCTAAAGAATTAAAAAAAAAAAAAAGAAAAAGAAAAAAAAAAGAAAAAGAAAAAAAAGAGAAAGTGCTATTTTGTCACACAAAGAATAAAATTCCAGGAATTTATTGCTATATGTATGCTTAATCCATTAATTCATCTTACAGTAGTCATGAAGTGCCAAATTGTGTGCTACATTTAACATTCCATGTATTCCCTTCCAAATGCCGTTATACAGTGGGCGTATGAAACAATGCAGCAGGGGTCACAAAACATGGCTTGAGCATCTCTCAAGAGCTTGAAGACAAAGATTTGTGTACAAGCTGAATAACAACATGTCAGTTAACAGGTCACTCAGCAATTTTAACAGAAATATCTTTAGGTGGAAGTTTTGCAGCGTTAAAATTCACAACTCAGACTAAACATTCTCAACCCCACTGCAGAAACAAGATACTTGCAAAGAACAAGAACTATGGCATGTAAATGTCACACGCAAGACCCGCTTCATTTCTATCAGAAGCAAAATCATAAGCAAGGACAAGCCTAGCAGGGTAAGGCTGTCAGCCTATATTTAAAACATATACCTCAGAGTTTGGCAGTGAACTCTTATTTACCACCTTGACTTTTTTTTGGTAACATACAAGTTCTCTTCCTTCCCCCCCCCCACTTTATAAATCCCCTTTTATTTTTATTATACCTCCATATTATTTACAGGACTTCTAAAGATTAAGTACAAACTAGTATGAAATTAATGATAGCTTGCTTTTCAAATATGTATCCCATGGCTAAATAAATACCAAGCCAATCCAACAGAGTGATCTGGAGTTATGATTCAGAAGCTTGTGTATCTGTGATTCCAGTTGTTTTCTCATTAGCTGTGGAGGATTCATTCGATCTGTCAACAATAGTTGCCCTGGAAGTTGGAGTAGCACTATCCAAGGTGAGTGTAGAGGTCTCCTCTACATTTTCAGTAGTGCCAGGGTTGATGGAAAAGCTTCCAGCTTGAGTAATAGAGGGAAGCAAATCTGTAGGCACTGTAGATGCCTCTGTGACCAAAGGAAGCACAGGAACACATTTGGGTGGCATTGATAGAGGCGTTATTCCCATTAGATGCAGAGGCGGCAAGGGGGGAAGGGGTTGCAAACCTAAAGAGAAAAAAGGGGAAAAAAAAGGCAGTGAGCTGCTGCACACCACAGAGCTCAAATGGTAATTGTGCAGCACTGACTCAGCAGGGTCATTTCAAGCCTGATACTTTTCAGATTTCAGAACTGAAGAATCAAGAGTAAACTCAAGGTTGCTTGTACCTCCCCAGAGGACTAGGTATTAATGCATTAATACTGATGATTAGGTTTTTCTGGCCTTCACTGAAACTGCCAAAACCAAGAAGTTAACAAAAACCATATTCCATATAAGCTTCCAGTATCTTTTTGCTTGCTCCATATGCACCTTCAGCAGTTTTGTTGAATTCAAAACTGTAAATCTAATATTAGTTCATAATTCTGGCATTCAGTTCAGGGAGCTTCGATCTCCTCATCTAGCTTACAAGGAAACACTTCATATTTTTTTTACCCATAAATAATATACTTTCACTTTTGGCACAATCTCTTTTGAGATATAAATCAGGTAATAGAAAATGAAACATCTATATACAGACACAGGTTTAGAATTAGTTTATTTAAAGTCATATTCCTTGTCTACCTGATCTGGGCACTAACATCCACTGCCATCTCAGGCAAACATTTAATTTATCCCCTTCAGGAGTCCCCCAGATGGGTGCAAATTAGAGTGTCAAGGATAACTCTAATTACAGTGTTTCAGTTTGCAGAAGCACATACCAGGCTGTATGATTTCTGGAACAATCTGTGGTGCTGGTAAATTAAGTTTGGACAGATCAGTCAGATTAGGAAGCCCTGCTGGTAATGGCATCAGACCTAAAAGAAGAGCGGAAAAGTTACAGCGGAAAACATAAAATTGTGTAACTGTTTCTTAGATCTTGTTGATAATTTAAAACTTACTTTATATCTTGATTATAATTTTTATATGGGAGTTGCACAGTGGGAACAGATACCTACTGCAGGAAGTCAGGACTAGCAAATACATAATCCCAAACCTTTCAGATTTTTGTGAGGAAAGTAGAATCTTCTTTCAGAATTAGAAGGTTTACATTCCAAGTTCAGCTTTCAACAAAGGTAGTTGTTTCACCACAGCACTATGCCAGAAGTTCTCCATTCCCAATTGGAGTGGCAAACAATAATAATAGGATTAAATACCCAGTATTCCCTGACCCCTAATACTGATTATTATTCGTCTTTTCTACTTAGTTCATGACTAAAGTTAAACACAAAAATGTCAAAAAGCAAGACAAAGGAACTTTCAGGAAGGACTGAAAGTAGAAGAGAAACGTATGATGAATGCAACACATGCCCTGCCATCACTGTGTTTGCTATGGAACATCCTTCTGCTCCTGAATTTACCACTTTAGAAGAGCTTCATTTCTGGGACAAGGGCTCTATTTGTACTTTGTGTTTAGTTCAGAAAAGGCTAATTCAGAAATAAACTGTTGATAATACAGTATTAGGACAGAGAGGAGAAAAGTCTTAAAGCAAGGCCACTGTATAGAGATTTTGATTGAAACCCAGCCATCTTTACCTACCCATGAATTCATTAGCCACGAAGGCTGACATAATCTGACTCAAAGCTCATGTAGCTTTCAGATGAGTTATATGCAACTTTGGTTTAAATTTTTATTTCAATCTGAAAAGCTGAACTTCATACAAATTTGCTCAAATTTTAAACCTCCAGTATATTTAGTAAGAACAATTTCACTAGTATGTCCATGCAAACTGTAAGAAATATTCTAATTTGCTTTCAAAAAAGTAATGATATTATTCAGAGGAAAAGGTGAATGGAAAACTTGTATTTGCAGAGTTTAGGGAAGAGGTGGATTAGGTGGCTGAGGAAGAAAAGGACAATAATCTTCTTCTGCCTAGAGAAATTAGAAAACTACTAACAAGTTCAGTTTCTGTGAGAGTTCTCTGCCCTTGTTTGCATTGCACTGAGCTCTACTACACATCTCTTCCATGTTAGAGGCTGTACCTCCAAGCATTACATAATGGACACATCTTTATCAAAACAAAAATATATAGCATAACATAAAATACAACTCCTTCAGTGTTTTGGAAGGTACAATTGAGTCCTGTACCAGCACACCAATGCCAAAGGAAAATCCTATGCAATCCTTATTTTACCCCCCGTGAATATTTCTGGAATACTACTGTTTGAAATGTTCATTATAACCAGGAAACAACCAGGATGTAGAAAGACTCTTACTTGTATTATACCAGTTTAAATTGCAATATAATTCAGAAACAGTAACTGCAACATAAATTCTACATTGTTATCCCTGTATTTATGCTAGGAATAGTGATCAAGCTGAGTATTAAAAATGGCTTTCCTAAAATGTTGCAAATAGCAAAGCAAAACCTTCCTGAGAAATCCTGAATACTGCATCCCAGTATATATAGTGCAGGGGGCCCTAAAAGGTAAACATTGTAAACTCTGTTGCCAAGTCACTCCTGTGTGCCACAGACATACTGTGAACATACTCCAAGAAAAGTAATTCTTCATATTGTAGAGGTTGTATAGAGAGAGATCTTACATGAAATGCGTAAGTTGTATGAAGCTATACCTTCCCCAAAAAGCAATGGAAAAGACAGCTCTCTTCCCTTGCTCCCCTAAGATTTTTGTTTCAGAAATGTTTTAAGAAATTTTACCTACTCACCTGGTAATGTAGTTGCTGGGTTAACCGGTGGCACAGAGGTAAGGGACTGACTGACTTGTGGTGGCAATAATGGAACTGTTGGAACACCTGGTGGAGTACACAGGGAAACAACATTGATTTTAAGCATACAACACTTCATCTTCTTTCCTTAAGGAGTACAAATAAATAATTGCTTACAGGAGAATTACTATTTGCCTTAACTATAAAATGCTGGTAAGAAAAACAGTATTCTAAGTAATACACATGGTATTTTTAATAGAAGTTGTTTGCAATTATTTTGTGAGCAAGTAAGGCACAAATCCAGTACTTTAGCCTTTGTTATTGAGAAAAGTTTAAGAGAAAATTTTATTTTCTCTTCTGCCCTCTATTAAATTAATTAGAAACATCTGTGAGAACAAAAAGGTCAGAAAAGCCATGCATTTCAGGTCAGTTACTTCCAATACCAACCTGTGCTGAGAACATTACTGACAGTAGTTGAAGGTGAGCTAATAGAAAGTCCTGAAAGACTCTGCTCAAGGCCTGCTGACCCTGGAGGGAGGGTGGCTGAGGGATTAACTGATGATAGCTGAACCTTATTGAAAGAGAAAAGAAAGTTACATCATTAGGATTTATTTCTACATGAACCAATAGAAGAAGAAAAGCAATATAACATCATCATCCATTTTTACCACGCTGAAGGAGGGACTACAACTTACCTCTGTGAAACCATCTTTGAGGGGACTGAGAGATGTACTAGGCAACTGTCCTGGGAGAGAAATTTTCTTTCCCTCTTCAAATGGGCGAGTAGGTATCCTATGCAAGTATCCATAACCAATGCCACATCCTAGGCTTTAAAAATATGAAGATTTGTAAGTCAGGTAAGTGACTTTACAACTACAGACTATAGCAAGCAAGGCACAAACAACTCAAGACACCAACAAGTTTCAAGGTAAATTCCGTACAAACTTCCCTTCCCACCCCCACGTTGCCTCATTTTCTATGGAGAATAATCAAGACAAAACAACCGAAAGGAAATTCTATAGCTTTAGCAATAAATATTCAGCACAAAATAAAATTCATTATTATTTAAACCAAGCAGCTGTACCAGGTATACGGCTTGGAATTCAATTCACAGTTGTTAATTGCAGTGCTGTGCTCTGGCATCTCGCAGTACTTCAAGGATATACCACAAGCTAACGACGACTTGGAATTTAATGCGGATAGCAACCATTGCACTTTATGTACTTCTGCACTAGCTAATTTACTGATTTACGCCCCTCTCATTAGTAAGTGCATCTGAATTTCAAGTAAATATATAATTTACTAGAGCAGAAACACTTTTGATATAACAACACTCTTTCCCTGTCGTCGTAGAAAACTTAAGCCCAGCAGTTTTCAGGCTGGCACTATAAGAAAGTTGCCCCATCCCCCTGTAACACACTGTTTCCTTACCTGCCTTCTCCACCCCAGGCAGAATTTGGAGTAATCACCACTTCCCGACAATTATCTGTGTCTGTGTTGTACACGTAAAGTTTTAATGGCTTTGCTTCATGCGTTTCAATAAGGGAAAAGAGATCTTCAGACTGCAAAAAGATAAAAATGAGTAAGGGACTTCTTGTCCTTATTTTATCATTTGGCATTAGATCAATCATTCTAGTCCTGACTTTCTGTAATAGACTCTGGTAACAGCCACATGTTGCAGTTGTTGCAGTGCTGCTGTTTTATCACAAAGCCAACTTTAAAATGTGTTTTGCTAGCACAACTTAGAAGACATGTGGCACAACCCAGATTTCAAATCTGCTATTCAAAATATTGATATTAAAGTACAAAAAAGTTTGTATCTGACTTCATGAAGACATTTAAGTGCTGTTCTTATTTCCAGGACTGCATTTAAGAAGAGGCACCATGCCAGAGCTCCTCCCTCTTTGCATTTGATTTCCAGTCACACTGAACAGAAACAGAGCCAGGGATGTTTCAAACTGCCCTGGTACAATTGGGTTTTTAGGTTTTTTTTTAAAAAAAACTTTATTTTTATATACTTACCTCATTCATGACAGTATCTGCTCCAATGATATAGTCACTATGAGGTCTAAGTCCAGCTAATGCAGCAGGAGAATTTGGCTCCACTTCCTAGTTTTAAGACGGAAAGTTACAAAACACTATGTAACTATGAGGGTGTAGCAGAACAGATAGATGCACTTCACACAGGCTCTGAGTCAGACAAACTGGTCAAGTTTTCAACACAGTAGAGAAATGCACTAATTAAACAGTGGCTCTATGGCAGTCCCTTTCCATATGGTTCTGGTGTTGTACCAAATACAGTATCTCTGAGTATTGTACAAATCCATTCATTTAAGACTTGATAATATACTCACACATTTCTAGTTCAAAAGTCTTCCCAAACCCAAAATCAATGAAAACCAGTTTGATCAATGAGACCAGTTTGATCTCATGACTTGTTAGCTACGTCCCGTGCAAGTTACTTTCCAACAGTAAGACAGAAACAGTAAGCAATAATGAGAATCCTTCCAAGTCCATACGTACCAAGACGTGCCAGACGTTTTCATTGGCCCCATCAAAGCTGCAGAAGCGAATGCTCACTCCCAGCAGGCCCTGCCCACCCCACATATTGCTGGGGGTTACTGATGTTTCTCTCAGTTCCAGTGTTTTGCTGCTGTACACAAGCATTTTTACAGGTTTTTCAACATTTGCTTTCAACAGGTCCTTGAGAGTGTCATTGTCTTTATTCTGCAAATGTTTAAGCAAGAGCTTGGGTTAGTATTTAACAAAACAAGCGTTCTGTTCTACAGCAACACCTGTATTTCAGAGGTGCTACAAATGCTGTGCATTACCAGAACATGTATTAACAGCTGCTTTGTAACAAGTTTCCAGTCCCTTCACAATTCCAGAATACAACTCTGGCAAAACCCTGGGATTTCACAGTAACAGGTCATACTTTCCAAAAATGAAAACACTTCCATTGAATCTGTAATAAGATGCACCTTGCAGCTTTTCAGTGACTTTCTCGAATCCAGGCATAGTGGCGGAAGAGCTTCCCGCAGCTGGTTTTTTCCACTGCTATGATGGTCTGTTGTTTGACTACAGCTCTGCTTGCAAGCTCCCTCCATGCCTCCTGCCCAGCTAACAGCTCTGACAGCAGCTTTTTCACTCAGCCCGTTTTGACTGAATGCAGTTTGTGAGTTCTCACTGAAGCAGACAGAACTAGGAGGGCACCAGCATAAGCCACGAGGGGTGGATCAGCAGGCAATCCTGTCTTGGTGCAGATGTCTGCAGAGAGCATGTCTGTCTGAATCCTTATCTCCAGCTAAACTCAACAGAACTGTAACTACAGGGCGAAGGAAATCAATTTCTGATGCAGTTTGCCTTGTTCATTTTAAGCTAAGGAGCAATATTTTATATACATTTAAATAAAACAAACCCATCGGTTCACCTATAAATATCAGATTCTCAACACATTGTTTATATTAAAAGTTATAAAATAGCAACACACTTACCAGTCTTGAACCATTAATAGACACGATAAAATCAAAGAATGGCTCCAGTCCAGCTCTATGCCCTGGTGAGTTTTCTTGTACCTAACAAAGTTAAACAAGAATTTAGTAAAAGTGTTCCAATGCTGATTCATAGATTAGAATTGTATTTCTACTTGTGCCAACTGTAGTTGTAGAAGCTATTAATGTTTGTATGTATGATTTTAAAATATTCAAATACAATGATATAATCTTTAGAACAAAAGAAATCCCTCCCTTAAAAAAAAAAATTCAAAAGAATTAGTAATTTATAAATTGAGGAATGACACAGCAGTAGCCACTCCCTGGGAAAAACACTGCTTAGCAGCTGCAGCAGATAAATTTCAAGTATTTGTTTCAAGAAAGGAGATTATGGTGAAAGGACAAGGTTAATGAATTCTGACAAGGTTGGTTAAAAAGTACTATCTTTCCACAATAGTACCAACATTGGACCTTGCTTTTCATCTTATGCTTACTAAAGGAATAGGAAAGTCACATCTGTAAGCACAGGTTGTTATCTCATGATTAAACATCACCTGGTGACATTCTTGAGACACAGAGGGCATCTGTACAGCCACTGATTTTATTAACATAACTCCAAGTTGCAAGAAAAGAGACATGCAATTTTGCAGCCGTGGCAGCTCAAATAACTCAACCACCCCACTAAGACAAGGCCTAAGTTTTGGATACATACTGCTCCCAGAAGCTAGAAGTATGCTTTTAATTCCAAATGGAGAAACTAAGAGACATTTTGCCAATGTTGTTTTTTCACTACTGCCTGCATTGCTGACAACAAAAAGTAACTCCAGTATGGCTGTCAGATTTTTCCTATGGCTTTTTAGCAAAGACTATCTTTTTCTATGTGGAAGCTGATTCATTCTACCCACTGCCTTTTTCTTTTATGTACTACAATCACCTTCCAAAAAGATCTAAAAAGCATTACCCTTTACAGTGTGGTTTCTTACGTTACATGTTATTCCATCTGACAGAAGTGGTACAAATGTATTCGACTGTTCAATACTGGCCTGACTCTGCAGGAACTGAGTTTTCTTAATATGACCTATCTAGAACAAAATATTCTAATATGGAATTTAAAAAGTGCTTGATAACTACTAAAACTGTTCCTCTTAAATTTTATTTATCTCTGCCCAACATGTTCACAAAATCAGAGCTCGGAGAAAACTCAGATCTTGTGGGTAGCTTTTTGTAACAGATGCCCAAACCTTAGAACATTAGTCACATAACCTAAATCTGGAATTAGTAATTCCAGAGTCACATCACACTCATATTTGTCCAAGATTTGTCAAGCAGCTGAAAAGTATGAAACCAACAATATCCCAAAGTAATAACAATCACTGAGGCAACAATAACATCCCCAAACTCCACGTTTGTAATTTCTTCCTAGAACTTGAAGTGTGTCTGTAAAAATGTCTCTTTGAGATGCCTGGATGCTCTTTGAAAATAACTTCCTACAGCTGGGGTACATTTATTCTCCCTCTTAGCCAAGTATTAAGTGTATGGAACCACATCTCCCAATCACCAAATATCCTGCAGTCCCTCTAACTAGATCCAAACTACAGCCTCCATGTTACTTAATCTCTCTGTTCAAAATGCCTCTCACCAAGAACAACCAGAGATCAGACACCAAACTGTACACCAGGTAATAAGGTAAAAGTACAAGCTAAGCTGCATGGAGCAGACCCCCTGACTCCCACTGCATAGAAACTTCCAGGCACATTGTGGATGTGGCTTTGGCATTTGTGGACTGTTTCTGGAGCTCATGTAACTGTAGATATTAAAACTTTCAATAAAGTAGGGCTACCTGAGAACAGCCTCCACAAACAGAAATTTTAGCTTGGGAGAAAAACCACAGAGAAGCTAAAATTCACTATATGAATTATTCTTCCCAAATGTTGAATACTTGAGACCTCCCTGCCAAAGAGAGGTTAAAGAGTTTCATGAAAGGAGAATTTTAAAACTCTGCTTTCCTATGAACATGATCCATAATGATATTTTCAGGGCTGAGTTTCTCTTGTAATCAAGTCATTCAAAACATCCTCTCATGGGTTTTTTTGAGTAGCTTACGTTGTTTGTTGTTCTTCCCTCGGTTTAGAGAAGTCACATGAAAATACTCCTAATAGCCTCTCTCTCTCTCTCTTATTCCATCATCTATTGCATAGGTCATAGAGGAACTTACAGTTTGTGTTTTTAATGAACCTGACATACAGGCTTTATACCAAAATTAAACCAGCAGATGGTTTCAGAACTTACTAAGAAAACAGTTTTAAAGATGTGTTAGTTAAACCTCGCCATTAAAAATCAGTAAATCCAGCAAAGTGGTACATTTATTCTGATAACACATCAGATTTTTGGGACTGGATTTATGTAATGGCCTTGAAATTATGAAAGGCCAGACTTCATCTCATTCAGAGATTTTCCTCAATTTCTAAATGAACTTCTTTGAAATAAAAAACCAAACCATACCAAAATCACAACAAACCCCCTGCATCCTGACACAATATCCCTCCCCAATAACCACCAAGAGATTATATCCCGAACACTGAGAGCCAAGAGCAGCCAGTATTCAATATAGCAACTTTTTGAAATAAGATGGCATACATACAATAAATGAGAATTACACATGTTCAGCATCCATCAATGTCAAGCTCACTGACACCTGGGATGTATAAATAATTTATTTAGAATACCAAGTCTGTGTTCTGCCCCAAACTGGTGAAAGGACTGAGAAAGTTTCCAAGTTCTAAACTATTAGTTTGCAGAAAAGTATCTTCAGATGCTGAACTCCTTGCCCCAAACCCATCACAATCCTGAACACCTCTGCATGGTTGTTTCTAAGTGGGCACGTAAAAACTACCAGGAAGCTGTATCTAAAAGAAATCAAGCCCTTATAGATATAGAAATCAAGCATCAGTCATAGAAGCACCTCAGAAGCAAGTAGCTGCATCTCTCCTGTCATCCCATTTTATCATGCTGCTATGCACAGGTTGTCACAAAAAGTTTCCTATTTCCCTGGCCTAACTTCACTGACAGCATGGCATGTTTATACCTGGCAGTCCCAGAAATGCCATCCAGAAATTTTGAGTCCATGCCACATGAAAAGTCTCCTCCTTAAAGAAGCGATATACTCAGTCCTGCACAACAGTGGCACTGACCTCATACAGTTTTTGTCACACCATCTCACTTTCACTACCTGCCCAATCCATCACCACCACACAGTGCCAAATGCACAATACAGCTCTCTGCTCCCAGCTCTGTGGCCATGATTCTCTTCCAGGAGATACAGCAACAAAGGATAACCAGGGACCTTAGAAAATACAAGGACACAAATTATTCTACCACTATTAAGGATGGAAACAAATAAAGATTCCATGGATATGTACATAAGCTCTGTGCCTCCTGAGCAATCTGGCTTTATGCAGCTTTGCTGTGTGCCCCAAGTAGGTATTTAGTAACTTGCCTTTGTAGTTGAATAATTGCTGAGAAATAATCAAGTAATATCATTTACAACAGATGCTACTGCAGGCAAGATACCTCTCAAAGATTCCCTCAAAGGCAGCTGTTACTTCAGACAAACAAGTTACAGACCCCTACAGGTAAATGCCATGACTTTCTAACAACAGAGACAAAGAGTGGCACAGAAAATGCAAAGAAGCTGTGGAAATGCAACGCCAGAGCTTTTTAAGAGCACATGAAGAAAACCTCTATCAAGAATGCTGAGTATCAGAGGGCAGAAAAGGGCCTCACACAGTGCTGCAGGGTTTCCGTTTCTCACCAAGATGACAGCAGGGCTGCTGAGCACATAGCTCACACACTGATTTCACTTTTAATTCACTGTGAAGAATTAAACAGGAAAAAGGATTCAAGGTCAATACACCAATTTTAATTTGCAGTACCAAAAAGACTTAACTGGTAAATACATGAAGTTTTTCCTTGCTGAACACTGTTCCCAACACTATCATTCTATGCCTACACAGACTATATTGTACATTACACATTTTAAGAAGCCTGCTCAACAGCACAGTGGTCACAAATTGAAGCCCCAAGAGAGCAGTGCAACTGCAAATGGAATTAGGCACCGAAACCTGGATTTTTCAGAGGCAGATGAAAGCTCTGACCACTTCTGAAAATCAGGTACCTTATACTCACTTTTAAACTTCCAGAAGCTTAGCTTCAAGCATTAAATACACAACTTCCAAGGCTTTCTTTTTTCCCCACATAAGAAATGCTTCCCAGTATTCTACTTTATCAGCAAAGAAATATTGAAATGGTTTTTTGTAGTTCTTCCACCCACTCCATAACTGGCAGTAAAATTTCATTATGTATCATGTATAAGCAATTCCTGTTAGATCTGACAGAATCTATTTTATTTCTGTCAGCTATTTTAACACATTACAACGTATAACTAAATTGAATTTCTTGATGAAACACCCAGTTTCCAAGAGAAAAAACTTTATAAGTTTTGGTAAGAAAACAGATTCTATCTACGTAGCATAATCTTTTATTTTAGCACAGAGAATTTAACTCAAGTTTTTAAAATGTGGGCCTCCCTTAAAAAGTAAGTCATCACTTCATGCAATGCGTTTGTATCACTATTACAACAAACCAAAGCTCTCAAACAAGAGTGAGAAATCTAAACTTTGGACACTGCTGCTCTTTTAGGGAGAACAAATTTCTCACAGATAAGAATTCTTACATAGAATCTTACAACAATTTAGACTGGAAAAGACCTCTATGATCATCAAATCTAACCACTAACCCAGCACTGTCAAGTTCACCATTAAATCTAAGCCAAAGGCCACATCTATGTGTGTTTTGAATGCTTTCAGGGATGCTGATTAAACCACTTCTCTGGGCAGCCTATTCCAATACCTGACCATCCTTTTGATGAAGAAAGTTTTCCTAAAATCTGGTCTCTAAATCTCTCCTGGTGCAACCTGAGGCTCTTTCCTCTTGTTCTGTCACTTGTTCATAGAAGAGGCTGACCCTCACTTCACTACACCCTCCTCTCAGGGAGTTGTAGAGCGATGAGGTCTCCCCTGAGCTCCTCTTCTCCAGGCTACACACCCTCATCTCCCTCCGCTGCTCCTCACAGGACTTGTGCTCCAGAGCTTCTCTGGACACGCTCCAGCACCTCAATGTCCTTCCTGAGCGGAGGGGCTCAGAACTGGACACAGCACTCAAGGTGTGACCTCACCAGTACCAAGTACAGGGGGACAGTCATTGTCCTGGCCCTGCTGGCCACACTATTCCTGATCCAGGCTGGGATGCCACTGGCCTTCTTGGCCATCTGGGCACAGTTGGCTCATGTTCAGCTGCTGTCAACCAGCAGCTCCGAGGACCTTTTCCACGGGGCCACTTTGCAGCCACTCTGCCCCCAGCCACGGGGATGTTGTGACATCGTCTATTAGCTGAAGAAACTGTCACATCATTACATCAGCCTGGGCAAACTACAGCAGTCTCACACTGCTGAACAAGAAAAGTACTCAGAATTTTCCTTCATTCTGTTTTGAAGAGCAGAAACAAACGCATACTGAGCAATACACAGAGTCAGCCAGTTGGTCTAATCAGCCACACACCTTATATTAAAGGAAACTTATGGAAGAGAATTGTTTCAAACAAATGACTTATTACTCGGTCTACTTATGAAGAGATCTGGGCAACAGAACACTTGGCAACCTTTTCTCCTTCTTACCAAAAATATTTTAAAAGCGCAACATTTTAATGTCTAGAACCCCAACAATGCAACCCAGAGCAACTTCTGCTGTCAATTAATCATATGATGAAATTCTTTTCCTTTGACAGCGCTTCAGTCCTGGAGTGCTCCTATTTCCTGTTACACCTGCACTGGTGATAAAGCTCACAATGAAAGCAATATTGCACTCAATATCAGCAGAAGCAGCCAAAAGAATTAAGTAATCTGCAAATATTACATCAAAAATTAATGATGGTACTGTTCACTTGCTGCATTTATTTCTGTTCCTGTTTGAAGTGAGCAGAGAAGGAGACTTCTTAATAGTTTTGTGGGGAGGCAACATGCACAGTCTAAAAGTCTTACTGTAAAAACCCTGTAACTTGCAACAGTCTGCTCATCCCTCTGGCAACTTGTGCTTGGCTCCTGCAGTCACACTGAACAGTGTAAACTCTTTGTTTCACGGCCATTTAACACATATTTTTCATTTATCTGCCTTACCCAAACAAATTCTTCCAATAGTTGAAAAAATTTTCTGACATTTCTCTTATTTTCCCACACGTAATGAAATCTTTAAAACAACGACTTTACATTATTTACAGAAGTTTGGTGTTATCAAAGAAATCCGATCTTACTCAAATTAGATCTGTGACACTGGAAGACTACTGCTGTTTTCCTTCTACCATTCTCATTTATCTCATTAAAGTACTGAGCTCAGAAAAAAAACTTACTTGAGAGTAAATTAGAGCAAAACAGCAGTACTGCTTAACCTCAAATTCTACTAAAGGTCAATCCATGCAGACAGGACTTGTGCAGAGCTCCTCTAACAGTGCAAGCCCAACACTGTCTGTAACAAACTTACTACAGAATGGCAACTGGAAAATTAAACTTGGAAGAACTACAGAGAGAAATTCTAGTCACATTCACGTATGCCACATGCATTTCAATAAAAACATCCCAAATTGTAACTGTTAGGCTGGGATCACGATGCAGTTTAAGATGCCTGTCCACAAAGAGTAACCACTCATTATTGTGGCATCTCAAGATATCAGTAAGAAGACAAGGCAGTGAAAAATAGAGATATCAGTCTGTTTAAGACAGCAGGCAGGTCCTTTCCTGCATTTAATATAAATAAGGATATCCTCTTGGAAATCAACTTTTTTAATGTGCACCTCTCAATTACATTTACAAAGACTGGTAATCAAACACTGCCTCTTTGGGTCACAGCAAAAACATTACAACAAAAAAGTACCTAAATGAAAACAAAAGGTGCCAGATCCAAGCAAGATTACAAGAAAAAATGAGTAGATTCTACTTCATAAAAGAGATTAATCTCAATTTATTAACATGCTTTAATCAAACAGTATGAACTCATAAATCTGATGTAACTGATATTCTAACTGCAAAGTACATACTGGTTTTACAAGTCTCCAAAGTAAAAAGTTAATGAAATTTACACTGTACTATGCTAAAAAAATTTTAAAAAGTCTGCCAGTTCTACCAACCTGCAGAATAGTTTTTGTGGGGGAAAAGGAGAAGACAATGTAGACTGACATAAATAAGTAACACTGGACTCTTATATACCATTGATATTAAAAGGGAGGAAAAAAAACCCACTGTGACTTTAGTCTATACATAAATTTTAACAGAATATTTGGATTTGATCATAACATCAGTATTTGCTTCTCAAAAGCAGAGAACTGTTCCAAAAGGATCCGATTCCAACAAACACAGCAGCCCAGCACGATACCCAGAGTGGGGGCACTCACACTGCGGCTGCAGAGGCAGAGGCACTGTGGTGTGGGCAAGGCTATGAGTGACTCCAGCAAAGTTCCTGTACCCCAGTGCCTCAGATTCCACAGCACGACCTGGGAACCATGCTGCTCACTGAAAGCAAAACACATACTAAAGAAAGGGCTTTCAAAAGGCTGTTCACAAAACCTAAAAAATACAGCCTAATAAGGTATTTTGTATTTCGCATACAGAACCAAAGTTCTGTGGCCACAATGTGAACAAAACCAATGTATCTATGAAAAACAGTACTTTCACTGGAGTTGTAGCCCTCAGGTGTGCTGCCTGTCATGCGAACACCTTGATCCGAACTGAACTACTACTACTACCCCGGAACTACTGCGGAGCAGCAGCAGCTACAGTCCAATCCATGATGCAGGGACCAAGACGAGCCTGACGCGTTATCCCGAGAGCACCTGAGCGCAGCCCAGACTCGCGCGGGCTGGGGTGTGAACAGCGTCTGCTGGAGGAGAGGCCGCCTCGCCCTCAAAGGCTGCCCAAACCCAGCATCGCCTCCCATGCGCCAGCCCACCGGCCCGGTCATACTGAGGCACAACCTGGGGAATTGTTTATTCTTCCTCCAGACTTCCCAAATCCGGGAGCGGCAGTGCGGGCCCGGCGCACCTCACCGCTCC
>VZRV01001167.1:3866190-4034165 GCA_013398115.1 Falcunculus frontatus | reverse complement strand
ACGGCGGGACAGGCCCCGGGCCCACGGGCCGCCGCCGGACTGAGACCCCGGGGCGCCCGGCCGGGCCGCGCCGCCCTTACCCGCAGGACGTGGTAGCCCTCGGTGCCGCCGCCGGGGATGTCGATGCTCTGTGAGGCGCCCATGGCCGCAAACGCGCCGCGACGGGGACGTGGCACCGCGGGCTGCCCCCGCCCGGCGCCAGGCGGGGCCCTACGGTGGCCGCGAGGGGCCACGGCCTCGCGCTGGTGTCTGGCGCCCTCTCGCCCCCTGGCGGCCGAGGGCGGCGGTGCCACGTGCGGGGCGGAGGCACCCGACGGTGCTAGACGGGAAGAGTTAATTAATTTATTAGTGTTAGCTACATTAATGAGCTATAGTAAGTGTATAGTAAGCGCACAGAACATAAAGGTGGCAGATCATACCTTATGCTGCCTTCTCTACTCCCACAGCTCTCTGGAGCTCCGAGCGCCGCTCCCCCTGCGAGGCCGAGCCGGTCGGGGCTGCGGGGCGGCGCCGGGAGCGCCTGAAACCGTCTGGGAGCTGGAGCTGAAGCGGGAGGAGCAGTGCACCGGTACAGAACGGATCGGGCGAGAAATGCTGCCCAAGGGCCGAATTTTGGATTAACCCGTTTCAGGGCATGCACCGCCCGCAAACTTCAGCGCGATAACGGGGCAGATCTCGCTGCCGGCGTTGTCGTGACACGCAGCGGCAGAGACCTGTTCGTGCGGGGAGAGCCGCTGGCTGCTGGAACGCACCCCACGGCCAGCAATAAAATGCTGCCCTGAGCCAACGGGATGCCTCGGTGCAGCTGGAGAAGGCGGGCGGTGGGTTATCAGGGAGCACTACGGATCTCAGGTTCAGATCATCCCTCTCGGAGACTTCTTTGTTCTTGGAACGCTTTTTTCACATGTGCAAACCAGTGCGTCCTGGTTCCGATCCCGCAGACCTCCAGAGAGGTGATCTCTTTAAGGAATGCTGCTGTCACCGGTCTGTCAGTGATGCAGAAACACTATTCATTAGTGAACGGCAACACAGTGTTAAAGAGCCTTAATGGAGCACGGAAAGGATATCCAGATCAGCATACTTCACTTCTTTTGGACTCATTTCCCTCTGTATTATCATAATGCTATCTATCATATTTACTGCTTAGTATTAAAAGCCTCTATGCACTGTGCTTGGGATTTACCCCAGTGCTGCCTGCAGAGATGACCAACCCCTTTCCACCCCTGACCACCTCACTGTGCTCAGCTGTTTCCACTGGAGCAGACAGACAGTGTTTCTCAAGGCATTCTCGTCAGGCATGGCCAGTTCTGGACTCCATCTGCACACCAGTTCAGGCATGTTTACCTCCCTACATAGTGTCTCTCCTCATCAGTACAAGAAGAAATCAACTCTAGGATATCCAGAGGCTGCGATGCAAAGTAAGAAGGCAGAACAAATAACACATAAATAAACTATACCTTTCAAGAATTTCTGTGCTCTTAATACAGTATGAGAAATGTGAGCTGCTAAAGTAAGTCAAAACACTATACCAGCTTAGGCAAATCTCATGCTTCCGTCCACATTCCATTTGTGTTCAGAAGGGAAATCCCAGCCAAGTTGCTTTCTTTCTTGCTGTCAGAGGTTCATATAGACAATAGTATAACACAGTGTGATCCAGGGACAGTCACTGTGATTCACCACCCTTTATCCAAAGCTTCCTAAAAGATGCATAGCCGATAGCAAACTGCCACCCACTGTCATTCTTTCTCTCTCTTCTGGCAGAGTGGCTCCTGTACGATACGTCTTTTTATGCTTCCAGATAGGTGCTGTCAATTTTGTGGGTTGTTTATAAGGTTTTGTGTGGCCATGAGGCAGATGCCAGCCCGGTGTTGTCCTCCTGGCTGACTGGCTCTCTGATGCCAGCCCATCCTTTGTTGAAAACTGACCCATGGGTGAGTATCTTCATCTGGTGAAGGCTTCTCTAGGGTATGTTCAATTTCACTGCCATGCCTTTGGACTGGAAGACCTCTGAATTACTGTGTTAAGAAGAAACCCCACAACTCAAGCCACTCTCCAACGGTTTGCTTCCCTCCCTGGCCAAAGTCCCATAAATTCCAGAGCATTTTTAGACCACACAGTAAATTACAGTGACAATTCTGTTTTCCCAGAAATTATGAAGAAGTAAGTGGCTTTGCGGCCAATAAACATCTCATTAATGGCACACATTTTCTACTCAAAGTTTAGGTTGGGTCAGATATAATAATTGTTTATGTGCTTCACTGAAGACATTAAAGCTTCGCTTCAGCATGTTGCAAGCCTCATCCTTAAAAAGCTATCTCTCAATAGACACAGCAAAACAGACACTGTAAAATACCTATTAGAAGCCCCTTCCCATGTAATTAAAAACTGTGAAGAAAAGATCTGACCTTTGATTTCTTTGGAAAAATAAAAAAAAAGGAGACTATTATCTCAAACTTCGTACTTCTGCCCACCAACACCAGGACCAAAAAGAGTAACAGTGTTTTGCCGTTAAAAAGTTGCCACTTTGATGAATCTGCATTTAAAAATCTGTAATATGAATACTAGCCTTTCACACACTTCCATCTGGCCTCTAGACATGTAAACAGCCTTAAAACTGGGATTGGCCAAATTACACAGTGCTGATTTTATGAACCTAACTTCTAATTATCCAGTTCCCAGTAAGTAGCAAAGCCAAACCCACCACGTACAAACTTAACGGTGAAAAACCTCCATGTCTTTGACAGTAACACTTCTGTGGCTGAGTTCTACTCCTGTGACCATTGAGAGATGTGTGAGCGGCTGAGGAAGAGCACTCTGGCAATTCGCAGCAGCTATTGCATCCAACTGTTTGTGAAAGGAAATACAAGTTATATCTATTCTGACTACAATTGCAAGAGTGAAGTGTTATCAAAGGAGGAATGCCTTCACATTTCCTAAAGGTGCTAGTGGTGAAACAAGGCAACAGATTTTGCAGCTCCTTGAGTCTGCTCAGACATTACACCCTCTGAGACCCAATCAGTACCATTGCACCAGTAGTCAGTTTGTCTTATTTTCACAGCAACAAAGAAATTCCATTTCCCTCGTCTTCGGGAGATCTGTAAAACTTCCATGCCTGCATGTGATGGACTCAAAAATAGGCAGCCATGTTTTGTTCTAACCATCCACTAAGAAAAAAATTAACTCTATCCCAGCCAAACCAGGACAATTGCTCCAGTCAACCCTTCAGAGAAATCTGAACCCGGCCCCTCACTGGAGACAAAAACTGCATACATCACTGCATCACTGAAATTCTTTTTAAGAACTTTTGCCTTACTAAACATCTCAGCTTTCCATCAAAGTGCTGTCACCCTACCTGGGCTAGTTCCACCTCAGCAAAGAAAGATGTTATCTGCAGTTTTCCATCAATTCCCATTAAGGGCTGAACTGAAACACCAGATTTATTTGAAGAAATATCTTTGAATTTGGTCCAATGTTCTATGGCAAAAGACCAGTCTGTAAAAAAAACCAAAAGAACTTTAGAACCCTCTTAGATAAAAAAACCCTCAAATCTTACCTAAGAAATAGGGAACAAGATTGCCTGAAAGTATCACTTAAGACCAAATGACAACAAACCCCATTTGCAGAAATTAACTAACAAGTATAACCTACCTGTTCTTTTACGTTTGTATCTCAGCAGCTGCATTTCAAAAGTAATTAAAGTTAATGAGCTGTGCTTTATGGTAGAATCATGAAAACTTAATTGGAATAATTAGTTGTGAGATAGCAAGTGCATCTTCCTGGCTAACAGCATGTCATCATTTGATAAGAATAATAATGAATTTAATAAATAAAGCAGGGCCCTTCTAATATGTTAATAAAATAATGAAGTAGAAGGCACACATGTGCAAATGATGAATTATTAGTTTGGAGACTGCTCACAATTGTCTGAGGAAGATGGATGGGGAAGTGGCCTTCTTGAAACTGTCAGCCACAACTGCTGGCTAAAATCCAGTTTGCAATAGATGAAGCAGCCACGCTGACATTTGCAGAGGATGTGGTGCAAATGCTTCCAGCGGGGCCAGCATCCTTCTGCAGAGCAGGGCATGCAGTGGATGAAGACAAGCAACTGCGCTTTCTTTTCCCCTCCTCTAACCCTTCTGTACTATTGGTGCTAGGCAAACAGGAATGAAAATGGACAGAAAACCAGGCATGTGTGGCAGGAAGGGAGCTGCAGTGAACAAATCAGTCTATTTGACCCAAATCACTTAGAGGCTAAGACAGGCAGAAAATTATGATTTATTGCAGAAACGGCCTTAAGCTCAAACACAGACATGCACACCACAACCAAAGCTTCTGAAGCATTATTAAGAATCAGTAAATAGAATAATTTTAATTAATGGGTGCCTTTAAAATTAAATTAAGTGAATACTGCCAGAGTTATGGGAAGGCCTACAGGAATAAAAGGGTTTGTCCCAGTAAGCAAACACTGAAGGAAGGCTATAGTTTCAGGTAGAAATAGAGCAGCAGGGTGCAGTGACTAAGAAGAAGATGGGTCATAAGAAAGCTCTTAGTTTTATCCCCTAATCAATGTATGACCTCATTTATTTCTGCTCTTAATGTATTGCCCAATATGAGGAATTGCAGTTCAGAGTATCTATTTGTTGACTTCAGTCCCAGCAGAGCAGGACCGGCGTTGGTAGGAGCCATAAAGAGTCTGATGTATGTCTAAGATCAGCTTATAAGTTAGCAGTGCCCAAGGAGATTTTATCACCTTCACAAGCACACAGAGAACAGCCTGCTGCTAACTTGGAAGGCATCCACCTGGCTGTGCACCCACAGTACTTTGAACTTCTCATGAACAGAAGGCCTAAAGCACAGACCCTTCAGCTCTACAAGAACAAAAGGTAGCTCTAGCTCGCACAAATGGCTGGTAAAAGCCTCCTGACACAGAGAAGCCGTACACCCATCCATCGGCTGCAGGAGTACTCACACACACTCCCCATAGTTTAGACTATGGAGACTAGGAGCAGTAGGTGCTTTGGAACTGAGGTGATCTAAGAAGAAATAAGTAAGGTAGCAATGGTCAGCATACATGCAAATGTCAGGGGGTGTGAGACTGAACCTGTTCCTGACCTGCTGCTGGGAACAGCTGTGAAAAGATCAGACCGTATGTGAATGTAAAGAGAAATTAACAGTGAAGCACTTTGAATGGAAGCCAAGCATTAGTGAGCCTCTGACCAAACAAGCCCCTGAAACTCTGCAGGTTATGGTTAAATACTCCGGTCTGATGCTCTAAAAGTTAATTAAGTACAGAAGTAATGTGAGGCTTTTGTAAAGCTGGTTTCATGGTCATTAGTTGCTATGGAGCTAAACAGAGAATGAAATGCAAGGGAGGAAGGCACTAGCTGGACAAATTGCTCTTAGGCATAGTTTTCCCGGTGAGAATGCTGCAGGGCTGGTTCTCCCCTGGTGCTCCACTAGGCACAAAAGACCATGCCAAACTCAAAGAGCCTATTCTTGACCCCTTGACATTTTTTACCACTATAAATATCTATCAATTTCCATTGCATTATGGCTGATTTACACTAATGCATAAGGGATGGGAAGCAGTTTCACTGAGACAATTAGGAGTGACTTGTATCCAGCAAGGAAGGAGCTGGAGCTCATAAGCCTTCAGTTAAAAACTCTGAATCGGTACTATTGCAACACACAGCAATCTCCTTCTGCAGTGAGAGGGAAGGGCCACAATGTCTCAGGATCAGCCCTAGCACACTGCATCTCTGTAAAAGGAGTGCTCTGTGGCAGATAGCTGCCAGAATTGCTCTCTACTTTTTCCCCAGAGCTCCCAGCATGGACACATATTAGAGCTGTAGTCAGTGTTGTCATGCTCTGGTAATTATCAGGAACAGTTCCTCTGGCTGCTGTAATTTGCACCGAGGACTGCAGATGCCATCAACGGATCAGAGAATTGTAAAGGTAATCTACAGCTTTCTTCCCCAAGTCAGTTGAGACCAGAATCAAGGCTTTTGTTTCAGAAACCAGAAACTCAGCAAAATCAATTTGTGGAGGTTCTATTAATAGGACACAGGAAATTACCTAAAGCCTTCATTCTTTAACTCGTAAAAGTGATTGACTTGGATAGAATACAGTTAAACTCTGCCTGTTTTCCCAAAGCTGCTGAAGACCCAGTAGCTCTGAGTTAGATACTGGTAAGTAATTTTCACACAAAGCTGAGAGGCACAGCTTTGACTGTTAAAGATATTATAACCATAGGTTTCTGACAGAATGGCTTTTTATACAATTTTTACTTGCTACAGGGGTTTCATCTGAGACTTTAAGACTGATTAAACTCAAAAATAGACATCGTCTGCTCCTATAAGCTTTGAAAATGTGTTCCTGAATATTGGAATGAGCTTAGTGAAATCAATGTCCTCGCTTCTCTGCCTCCATAATTCCCTTAAACTTGCAATCCTTACTATAGCTGGTTGTCCCATCTCATATAGACATCAGATCCCAAATTCTGGCCTGAAGTATAGTGTTAAGAATTTTTACAGAGTGTATGATGAAGAGAAGGCATAATAGAGGAGAATAACCTTTAAATAGATGTATTCACAGTAAAAGATGCACTGGTGAATGGTTAAGAGAGGGCACAGAGTTTGTTACAAATGTCAGAATGTTTCAAAGTTTCACTTGATTATTAACCAGGAAGTAACACAATGTACGTGAAATCACTGCTAAAAAAGAAAAGAAGTCTCTTTAAACTATATTGAGCTGCAAACAGGGTTCATTATAGAAACACAGATTGAATCTTAATTATAGAAGCAATTGCACAGACTAAGGTTCTGGCCACCCAATTTAGGAATCACAATGCAAGTATTTAAGAGGCTTAATATGCCTGCTACTATTCAGCTGTAGATAGCAGCTGGCTTTGGGAGCACTGCAGCGAGGGATGTTGCGAAGAAGGGTTCATAATGAAGGATTAATCAAGTAATTTCCAGCCAATTCATTACGTGATACTTACATGCATTGTCAGTCATTTTTGACCCAAGTGGTTAGCCTAAAATCTGGAGTTTCAGAAACTGCATATACTAAGAGGTTTTGTTGATAGTCAAGGATTTGCTGCCGCACCCCTTTTTATTTACCAAAGATGTGTTAAATCCTGTTTTCTTAAATTCAACAGATCAAATGAGAAACTTTTTTGCTCACAGAGTCCATTCTGCAGTGTCTTGGGTGTTCAGTACTTTGTATAGTGGTGTGTACTATTTCAGCTTTAGTTCTATAAAGCACTTTAAATTATTTTATCTTGAATTAAAAAGTCAGCTCTACATTTTGCTTTATCTGCAGTTTCTCTGGAGCCCTTTATCTTAAGTTCAGACTGAAACATTAATGACAGATGTTGGTCCACATAAAACAATCACAAACCAAACCAAAAAATTTACTTCAGAGTTTCCCAACTGAAATTTTACAGTTTAAGATAAAAGAGCAGTAAGACAGGAAAGCAAATGTACACCTTGACAGTACTATCAAACTGCCAGAGTCTGCTGAGGAATGTTTAGAACAGCTGTTGATGAAGACTCTTTTAGAAGAAAGCAGTACTGGAGAAAGTCTTACACTAAAAACCTCCTGTATTTAAAAATGGGTCATATATTAAATCCTTTAGTGTCCTGTCCTGAACAGTGTCCCATTTATTGAACCTGACACAAAGGTCCTTCTTGGAAAAAAGTCCAGACGTTTTCTGTAGGCTATACAGAGTTATTACAAACACGCTGAACATTAAAGAGAGAAATTACTCTTGGCTTGACAGATTTGACCAGGCAGAAATGCCAAATATAATTCTTGAGTATCAGGGATAAAAGAAATCCATAATGGTTTCATCCACAGTATTTGATTTTATAGCTTTGGCCTTCATAGATTTGGTTGTCAGAGTACAGGAGCAGTTCTAAAAGCTATAAGAAACAGAAACTGCCTTCGTACCAAGGCACAGGTATGAGAGAGTTGCCTCTCCCAGAAGCCCTGTCGTTTTCTTCTGTATCCCGAAATCCAGAACAGGGACCTTCTGAAACCAGGCAGTCTATAAACGCTGTCTTATGCAACACATGTGCTATTACTGGGCTACCACTCTCTTGGCTAACCTGCGACATGGGAAGAGGGTGAAAGAAGAAGAAATACAAAGGTCCTAGAAGATTCTTCTTTACAGAAAGAAGGAATGAAACAAATACTATCACAGGGCATTTGAGATAAACAGGACAAATACTGCACTCAGACTCTAACACAGGGATGATGTGACCCCATAGGCTATACAAGTTCACAATACTCCTCTTTCCTGCCACAGAGCTCCAGCTCTTTGACAGCCCTCCTAAGTGCATTCATTAGTCACAGAAGGGCACATTCCTCCATCTTCTGGACAGCTACAAACTAAGCACCATTAGCCTCTTTCCAGCCATGCTCGAAACAATACATTGCTAGCTCAGAGAAAGCTCAATCTGCTTTAGCCTCAGGAAAAGACCATTTTAGTCTTTGTTATATTTTCAAATTGTTTTCATCCTGACGTGTTCTATGAAAGGTTCCACAATCATACATTTCTTAAGTTATTTTTAATCCTCCCTTCAGAAAAAGAAACCCAACAAACCCCCCCAACAAAACCAACATTCAACTCCCTGTCCTTTATCTTCTCTTGCCCTGAGAAGTCTTTCGTGATTTATTTTCTTCCACCTCAGTAGCTGATAACTTCTTTTCCTTCAAGTCTTAAAGAGAAGGATTCTATCTTCCACAACAAGGAAATGTATTTTTTGAGCTTCGTCTGTTATTTATCACATCCCTGTGAAAGCAGGAGGCCTCTCCTGGGTCCTTGTGAACATTATTTATTTCAAGATTAGGTTTGGGAGCTTGAATACGATAAAACAAACTGGTAAGGTAATATATGCCATGGGAGTGGCAATCCTCAAATAAAGGCCTTAAAATCCTAGGAAGAACAGTACTGGGTAGAATTATTCTCTAGGTGGAGTTTGTTAAAGCTAGATGACCATTCTCATAACGAGCTCTCGCTGGAGGGAGCAAATAAAATTAAGAAGAGAGAAAAAACCTAGGATATAATCAGATCTTATAAGCCTAGCCAGAAAGCAGTGTCAACTCAATGCAGCACCCTATCTTTCTCAAAAAAAAATTGGAATTTCTGTCCTCCCACATGTACTAATGAGAGCAGCTGGAAGCTGGAGCTTAGGTTAATCCTTCCTTTCCTGGCTACATGAGTGCTCTCGGCACCACTTCCAAAGAGGAAATGCTAAAGGACTTCCTGGGTGAATGAGCAAAAACAATGCGTTTTAGCAGGAGAAAAAGTGCCAGAAGTCATTTTCACAGCTACCTAGATATGTTAAACTAAGTTAAAGAACAGTTTATGACAAGAATCACTGTCCCTGGACAAGCATCTGTTTGATGTGGTTTCCATTTCACTGCAGGCAGATGGAGCTCTCCCCGCTTTCTGCAGTGTCTCCACGGCAGTGCTGAGGATGTCACCCACGTATTGAGCTTAAAAATCAAATGAGCAGTTTGTCATCTGAAATCACTGCACTGAAAGCCAAATGACACAGAACAACAACGCTTTTCCATGCTGCTGACAAGAATGATTCAATGGCCCTTGCTAATGCCACCTGATCAGATTCATTTCTCAGCAACCACACAGTTTGGGAAACAAGAGCTGGTGGGCCCAGCTGGATGTGCTGGAATAACTTTTATTTATTTTGAGATGGGATTTGCAGGTGTCAGTGCAATTGACAGGACTGGTGATATAGTACCACTTGGAAAGGCCCAGCCAGTTTCTAGAACTGCCCCTTTATTTCTGCTGGCACTGACACCTCTTCTAGCTGCTCTGGGTAGATCACTACCACAGCCAAGGGGTTTGAGTCCTGCAATACCTCCTTGAATGTGTGGACCAGCTTTTATGCTATAACACACTGTGAAGAGTGTGGTGCTGTTCACAAAAATGATCAAACCTGAGCCATGAGGGCTTGCTTCCTTCTGATTTATGGGGTAGCGTTAGGGTGTGACATTAGAGAGAAGTGATGTACAAAGCATCAGCTAGGACTTTCAAAGATGTTTCTGGAAGATGCTTTATTTATTTTCAGGGACAGACTTCACCTACCAAGTGTATTTCTTTGAGTGTCTTTTCTTGATACGGTGTCAGACTCAGTGAGCTGTGAGATGTTAGATGGGGCTTTTAACTCCCAGCACAAACTTGGATATTGTCCTAGGCCCAGACACTGCTGGAACAGGGATTTGGGCCAAGAAGCTGCTAAGCAAAACAACATCAAGGATAGAAAGAGTTAAATGACTGAAGAGAATTGAGAGCAGATGATCATTTGAAATTTTTCCTACTTAAGTCAGCATGAAGGGGAGAAATTGCGGTCACCATAAAGAGACTAACAAACGGAAGCACAGAGGAAATTGCTGCAGCCAAGAAACGAGCAGAGGAAAGGCAGTTTACCCACTGGTTTTGATGGAAGCCACAGAACTGCTTAGAAAAGGAACATAAGAGTGCCGGAAGGGCCAGAAATTGCAGGCTAAGGCCCAAATCCAACAGGAGCTGGAAGAGGCACAGGCTCACAGCTGCAGGCCTACCTCCAGGCAGCTCTCAGATCCAGGTCTTGAGGTGAGACCTGTCCTCACCTATACACCTGTGTGCTCAGCTTTGCTCCCCTGGCCTTCTCTCCAGCTACTGCTTCTCTTCAATGACTACTGAAAGCCCAGTGGGAAACAGAAAATCTGCTGGCTGGGGGCTACTGACACAAGCTTTAGAGTTGTATTTCTTCATATTAGAATATCAAAGGCAGTGGGTCTGTCTCCAATATGTCTCCATTTTGTGCAAACCCATTTTGTCTTTTAAAATTAACAATGTAAGATTTGTAGGGCATTTCTAGCTCATTTCAGTTTAACCTCATTTTATCTCCTTGTCCCCTCCTTGGCTACTCCCTTTTGCTCAATCTTTTAAATGTCTCTTACACAGAGACTTAGCTGGGAAAATGTGAACTGGAAAGTAGCAATTTTAAAGTCTGATCAGTGCAAAATGCAGCCAGAATGAAAAATTCCACAGACATTTTGGAACAGTGATTCTTACTTGTTACAGTTGTTTATTTTTTCTTTTTTTTCTTTTTTTTTTGAATACAAAACTCATGACCTAACTCTGTCATAATGAGAAACAGATATCAGAGCACTTTAAAATTAATTACTGTAACATGGGTAACAGTTTAGCTATCCCACTCAGTTAAAAAGCAAACAAACAAAAGAAAAACCCAGGTTAGTTTCTAGTTGCCTTAAAAAGCTATGATTGCAAATTGTTTAGTGCAAAGTATTAGCAAAGCTGTTGAAGCAGATTAAAACACAACCACTTAAAGAACACCACCACAATTTTAGAAGACTGTCTTAGTCAATAGCAGTCATTCATGAAGAAGTCCAAGCACATCAGTCACAGAGGATCCCATCTCCTACCTCTTTAATATTTTCTCTGTTCTTAGGGAAATCCCTGACTCTGTATAAGAGTTTTCTAATGGTTAACACTCATCAAAAATATTAAGATTATTGTGGGGAATGATTTTATTTCTCCATTGTAAATACACAATATAATTCTTTATCACCCGTGAGACATTTCCAGCATGTTTAATATTATATTTGTTCAGGTCAAATAAATATAAATGATGAATAGATCTAAATCTTGAAATTTGATTCATCTGATGTCTGGAAAGGAAATGAAAATAGTCTCCTCCTTTTGCCCTGGATCTCTGCTTGTCGGTTAGAGTTGGGGGATTTTTGTTTGTTTGTTTGTTGGTTGGTTTTTGTTTTAATTTATTTTCTGTAGGTCTCTAGATTTTAAGGTAGTTTTGATTTTATTACTTTACTAGCCAGGTCTCCCTCCTAACTGCAAGTGGAATAATCTACTCCTACTTCCAGATGTGTGCTTAGGCTTCACCATCACATACAGAGGGAAAATGGAAGACCCCAGATATAAGATTCATTCTCATTCTTCATCCTTAGAGATATTCAAAAGAAATCTGGACATGATCCTGAATAGGAGACTTGGACAAGATAACCAGAGTATTCACAGAGGAATTAAAATGCCCACCATTCTTATACCATTACATGCAGCTGTGCAGCCGTACCACAGCAGCAAAGTTTGGCAGGTTAAAGTGGTTGGAGGTTCAGCCATGAAATATGATCCTGGAATTGTAGCTGGAAACCAAGCTGCAGGCTGACAAAAAGGATGCAGAGCACCTCTTGCGATCACCCTGGTCTTATTTTTCTTTAAACTACTTTTTTCTTCTACTGTAGTCACATCCCTTTTAGAAGCAGGGCAGTACACCTGGTTCTAGTTCATTCAGTTTCACCTCAATTTTCCTTTGTGTAACCGCACTAAAATTCAATAGCATTACACAAGGGTCAAGTAAAATTTTTTTTTTTTAATTAGGTTCTAAACTACCTCCTTATTTATGCTGTTAAGTCTTGATCTGTTAGAGAGCCATCAAAACAGATTACAACGTAACTGCATGAATTAGGAATGTAATTTGTCCATGGTTTCCTGTTTTGTTGTTGTTGTTTTTAAATAGCAAACCAACTGAATCCTAGGAATTACAGTCAACTGCAAAACAATTGCAACCATTACTGAACCAGCTAAAAGCAGTTCCACAGCTGCATCTTATAAAATATTACCAAGTCCAGAGACCTACAAATAAAACAAGCTCATAAAACTAACTGCAATTACAATGTGGCTTATAGACCATGGATAAATACAAAAGAAATGATAAAGATCTTCAATTTATAAGGTAGTTTAAAAGCTATTTGTAGGATGTAGTGTATAACAAGAGAAAGCAAAACCAAAATATGCTGGGTAAAATATTTCTAACATTTTCTATATTTTTATATGTGTGTTTCAGATTTATTATTTTATATTATTTTCTTTGTTTCTTATATAATAATTGATCAAGCTATTTTGTTTGATGCAGAGATATACATCCAGTTCTCCGTGAGAAGATTCTGCATAACTTGGTACATAAAAGCTTTTCAAACAGTAATTGATTTATTAAAAAAAACAGTCAAAGTCTGAGTGTGACTTGGTTTTAGCTGACAACAACCTACCAGATCACATCTTTCATTTACAACTAGACATAAAAGCCTGATTTTACAGTAATAGGGAAATGGGCCTCAATTTCTCTAAATCCTTGCTATTCTTTGTTGTAACTGCTGAACAGCTGCTCAGATTGCTGAATCTGCATTTCAGAGAGCACATCACACTCAAAGCACATAGAGATAGAATAATCTGTTAGCTCAAATTACTTGCTTCTACAGTCTATTTCTATGCAGTCTATTTTTCACTGTTTAACTTTGCCCTTTGCCATTTCAAATTATTTTAGTAACGAAACTTGTGTTATTTAGCCTAGGAAACCAGCTAGTAACTTGACAGACATCAACACTTTTAGAAAATTAACCTGACTTAACATAGATAAATATAAGTAAACAGAGTGGGTAGAAGAAAGCTTTACCTCTCTATGCAATTCCTATTAGTACCCTTTGCTGAGTGATGTAGATGGTAAAAAAGGTTTCTAGTGCCTATGGACGAAATGAAAAAATATTACTGCCAGAAAAACCTTATGCATTTAAAATTATATAAGTAAGCAATTACAACTGGTAGATATTCATCTATTTCTGCATATTCCTACAAAATAACATACTCTATGCTGGTGTCTATTTCAAACTATATGCAATGAGCATCACTTAAGTGGTATCAAATTATTTCTTGGCTTCTTCTGATGTTTTACCACTTCGTAAATTATTCAGGCAGAAGTGTGCTCTACATTTCTTTTTTGCCTGCTGGGCAACTTTACTATTTTGAAGTTAGCCCTATGTGACTGTTCTTCGGTGTACCAGCTCTCTTTCCCTTTTCATTTGTACTCAAGAAACCCTGGTATTTTGTTTTCTCGTGTTAGAACAACCTCACAATCTGGTCTTCCATTCAAAGATGGGAAAGAAAGACTGGTTTGGTAGCTTGGCACAGAAGCTCTCCTTGTACATTCTCTGTCCCCTGTACACACATTTGAAAGGATCTATTGATCCATTCATTGGAAGGATGAGAAATATGGGATGCTGGGAAGACAGATAATATATAAAACGTTATTTACTTCCAAAATTTTGTGGATGTCCTGTATTTGAAGAATAATTTGTTGTTACAAGCCTAGAGATGTACACTTGTATATGAATTGTGCCTTTTTAGAAATTATCTAGATGGATGAATTAGTAGCTCACTACATAAACCTTAAACTGAGGACATGGTCCCAAGTAAGGACCCTATATTTGTTGAAGCTCTTTTAACTAAATGTATTTGCTAAAAGATGAGAGGGGAAGAGGCATTCCTGTTGTAAATTCAAGCCATGCACATTTTTATGAGACTCCAACCAAGTCTCTCAAGTATAATCCAATTATTTCAGTTCCTTCTTTTGACCGCTTTGCCAACTTAATGGAGACAGCTTTGGTCTGAGCTACAGAATAAATGAGAGAGTATTCAGACTCCTCTGAGAACCTTTATTCCACCTCTGGCCTGCTTCCAGTACAGCAGTAATTGTACAATTATAGCAGTATTACATATAGAAAATTAACATGAGTTCTGAAGTTGTTCAACAATAGCTGAGCGTAATTATTTACACTGTACTCACAGAATTTCTGAGAGGAAAAAAATTCCAGGCTTTTAGGGAAGGAAAATTGTACCAATTACTGGCCTGGTAGCTCTTTTTAAAGTAATGTTGATGTATTTGAAAGGAAGAAATTTTTTTTAACTTCTTTACCCCGCAACACGAGCTCTAGTGCTGCAATCATTCTGCACGCACTCCCTTCAGGAAGCAGAGGGGGCTGTCTAATGGCAATTATAGTTCTCACTGCCAGGGAGCCAGGTCACAATTAGCTATCTGGGACTTCATATCCTATCTTGCAAGAAGACAGGCCTCATATACTTGGGAAGACAAAAGAAGATGCATCACATTATACTGTAAGATAAAGCTGTATTTAATTTACACCTACAGGATAATTACATTTGCTATGACTGTGTAAAAACAGTAACAACTACTCACTGATATGGGGTATTTACAGCAGGGAAGCTAAACTCAATTCTTTTGTAGTGGGAAAAAACCCCACATCTCTTCTTGAAAAATATGTAGATTAATTGAAGAGCCATGATGACCAAAACAGTGTGAAGAAATATAGTACCTCTGAAACATAAAACAGTCAGGTACAAGTAATATGCTTTTAAAGTGCAACCAAGATAAGTGAACACACCAAATTATTGTAGCAGCATACCTATTGGCAAATTAAAACAATGAGTTATTAAAAGTCACTGTTACAATAAATTAGTAAAAGTGGTTTTTTCCACAAATAGGAAATCCTGCTGTAATCAAAACAACTGTGGTTCTTTTGTTCAGCACTGTTAAATCCAGCATATGGAGACCTCATCCCACTGCATAGTGAACAGTACTCCTTGAGATAATCGAGAGCTGTGCCAGTGTGTTTAGTGATGGCCAGTGCTGTGCATGTGGCAGGAGAGTGAATCACCTGAAAGAGACAGTCAATAAGGGTCTTCGGAGGGTGCTTACAGCCAGACAATGCAACAAGGAACCATAAAAAGCCTCAAACTAATGGAAATAAAGACTTTATCTAGTGTTAAGACTGGCTGTATGCCCACAAGAACAAATGTCAGTCTTACCCTGCAGGCAACCTTCCCAAAAGTAAAGGAAGAAGCCTAATTGAGATTAATGGCCTTTTTTGCTGAGGGCCATGGGAAGTCCTAATAAGGCAATATGTTAAACTGTGAATGTAATTTATAATACATGCAATCTTTAGAAGATATAAATAGCATATGACACTGAATGAGAAATGTCTTATGCCTTTCTCACTTTGCTTTTTAGAGACACTTTCACCTGTTGAGTTTAAAGCTAGCATTCAAGTTTCTATTTTTTGAAGGCCAACATGCCTGCTTTGTACAGCAGCATAACAGAAACTCTTAATGATGTCACACCGAGCAGACACTGCTGCAAACCAGCTTACATTGTGGTCACAGATGATAGACTTTTGTAAATCTAAGCTACAATAATTGTACTTACATTTGTTGATTTTTCTTGTAGTGATATTTTTTCTATGTTTCTATGTTAAACTTAGTTTTTCTCCGTTTCCTATCACCTGCACTGATCTTATGTATTTGTGCTCACACAGTCATGACACACTACCTTTCCACAAAAAACAGGGCCAAAAATTTTCATACAAAAATTCCTGCATCAAACCAACTGTTCTTCAATAAACCAGACTGGTATCCTGTTAAAAGGTATGTAATTTGAGAATTTCACATGATAGAGATTTAATCATTTATGTAAATATCCAGCACAGACACATACTTTCAAAGGTAAGGGAAAATAATTTACTATTTCCTTCACTGTATACTTGTTTAATATCAACTGTCCTGAAAAGGCCTACACAAAACAGTCATCATCGTGCAAAACCTATTTTTTTCTGATCCATACTGACTACGTAAAGGCATGAACATGTTCTTCTTGTTTATACCAAGAAATATAAATACAAATACACATATCAAATATACAATCTGAAATAATTACATTCAGATGCTGAACAGAGTACCTTATAAATAGCAGAAATAACTCAAGGTCTGTAATATTTTATCTTCAGATTTTTCTATTGTCATTATTACTAAACAATGTTCCATTTTTCCTCAGCAGCTAGATCTACTAAAGCAGAGAACCAGAACTTTTCTCTTTCTTTAACAGGTCTACTTAAAATCATCTGCTTGCATCTTACCTTTTCTTCTAACCAAAATTTTAATTGTTTGTACAAAAGTCTGATTCTTCCAAATGTTCTAATGAAACACAAATCCTTCTGTGTTTTGCAGCCATCCTTCCTTTTATTCTTTGCTTTCAGACAATGCTTGCATCTTCTCATCTCCTCTTCACTTAGTTGCTGTTCTTGAGCGAACAGAACTCCCAATTCATGTATTATCACCCTCAGCATAACCGTCACAACTTGCAAATTATAAAACCTACAGAAGAAATTCAGGCAGGTGTAATTCTATTGCCCACAGAGAGCTGTACTAACTACAAACTGTCTTCTTGTGGGCCTAACACTTTACTGAACAGTCTGTGCGTAGGCTGAACATTCCTTAATACTCACACCGTACAATCATCTTCCATAATTTTTAGTGTTTTACATTATGGCATTTGTATGCTACACTAACTGACTTAATAAATTTCTTTGCATGTATTTTTCTCATGACTAGTTCGCTTCATAAAATATTTAACTTGGAAATAAAACTGTTCTTAAGAAAACTCATCCTACTTGAAGGATGCTCATCCTACCCTAAAGCAATCAAAATCAAATTTCCTATATACTATTAAAATCAATGACAGTTCTATGGATCATGCATAGAGCAGTAATTAATCAGAACTTATCTATATCATGAAAAAGAGAATTGTATACTTTTGTGAATTCAAAATGTACTCTTATTTTTCAATATATTTGGTATAAAAAAACCCCTAAAATTATTTTATCCCCCACAAGAGAATGGTGGGTTACCCCAAAATATGGTCTAGAAGCCAAGACTTTAAAGCATATTTTTCATATTATACACAGTACAATGTCTCAACAATCTTGTCCAAACTGACCAAGGTTTTATGCTTGTGGTTCTTCCTCAGTTTCTGTTGGTACAAGCTCACATTCAACACACAATTAAAATTAGATAGTTGCCTTAGCGTTTGTCTTACTATTTTTAAGGTGAGGGATAATGTTGCATGTCTTTTGTCTCATATTCTTAAGGAAACAAAAGATCTCACAAAAAATATGTGAGACAAATTAGGCATTTTTAAGATCAACTTTTATTGAAAAATTAAAACTGCATTGCATAACTTCTTTATAACTTCAACATTTCTTAAACCACAAAACAGAGATTCTGTTTAAAAAATCTCTTCATATTTATCACCATTCAAAAAACAGATTATGAGCTAACTCCATGATGATTTTAAAATTCTGAATTATTCCCAAGGCCCCTGGTTCTGTCTGCCGTGAATTGTATAATCTATCTTGTCTAAAAATTACCTTTAATAACACAATCAGAATTTTTCTCATTCGAAATCAACAGCTGCTCCTGTTTTTTATCCAGTGGTCAGTCTTTTCCAAATAAATTATATCAGTTAATAAGCACTGCAGCTACCTATTCAGCTAAGATCTTTCCTATTGTTTAATTGATCTGAATTCACCCATGCAAAGTTGCAGTGATTGTCCATGTGATTTTAAAGACAAAATTGCTACCTTAGAGTATGTTTTAAACCTCAGAAGAACAAAGTTGCTCACCTGGAATTAAAATATTTTGCATTAGTCAATACTTCGGTATATCCATACATCCTAATCCCTCACAGTCAACAGTATATGGATTAAAAAGAAGGAAAATTCCAGGTGAACATTAGTCTGAGAAGCCGTGGCATATTATTCAGATGGAAACGACCTAATAAGAAAACAGATGACTATAACTGCTCTGTTAAAATCGGCTAACCAAGTCAGAAATTAATATGAGCATGGTGCCTGTTACATGCAGTATATGTAATAGGAAAACACCCCGGAATCTGATATTAGAATTAAAAGCTTTGCAAAAATCTAATTGCGGTCATCTGTGTCAAGACACAACACTGCAGAAAAGCAAGATAAATGCAGAGGGTAGGAAGATAAATTTAAGCCCTCTGTCTTTAGGGACAATACCTATGCATTAACTGTCTCACTTCCAAATCAAGTAGGAGGAGCTCCATTATTCCCCCCTAGCTGCAAACCATCTATGGCAATAGGAAGGACTTCTGATGCTTTTGACCTTCAAAACACAAGATACTCCATTAAATGCAGAAGCAGAAATTTTAGTGAGCAAAACATTATATATGCACTGAAGAGCTCTAGGTCTGTTTCTGACTACATCACAGAACTGTCAGGGGCTTGCTGCACGAATGCCAGTGAGCTGTGTTATGGTCTTTCCTACAGCTTCGCAATGGCGATGGAGATGATTCTCTACAGTTAGTTTATATGCTTAAAGGAGATTTAACATCTGAGGTACATTAAACTATTATTAGAGTATTGAAATGGTGATCTGGATATAACATTCACGAGGTTAAAATATTAAAGTTAGAGGACTGAGGGTAAGTTAGAGCTTTAGTAATACTGTTACTGACAAGGGAGGTGGAGGAAATCATTAGAACCATGGTGCTTGTGTGGAAGACATAAAATCCTCTAGTGAAGCTGAGTCCCCAGTTATCCACCTTTGGATTAATTATATTGTTTCTCATAAACAAGAAGGACTGACAGAAATTTTTCAGCCTTCTGTAGCTGCCCTTTGAATAAAGTAAAACTGACTGAGACCAGATTTCGAACAGAAGTCTGAAATAAAAATGTGACATGTGCTTTTTCAAAACAAACTTCCTTCTGTACTCTAAGAACAGCTATCAATGAGAGGTCCTCTAGCTTTGATGAATAGCTGGTATCTATAAAGAATGGCATTTAATATTATGTAAGTTAGTACTGAAATCAATGTTCATGCCAACTGCTTCTGTACTGCAGGCCTCAGGTCATACAGCATGGATGTTTACATCAGGAAATGTCAAATATTGAATACATAGTAATATAACAGGGTTATAATTAAGGAAGATTGAGGTTTAAGATCAAGAAGGCAAGAAACCAACTAGACTGTCTTGAGGAAAAAATCTAATGAAAAAAATACTGTATTGCTAAGATTACTAGGGGGTTTAATGATATAAAGTAACAATGCAGATCTATTTTGAAAGTCATACTCATAAATCTAAAGGTCAATGACAAACTTACAAAAATTTTTAGATTCAATTCAATTTGAAGAAAAGATTTTACAGAAGGTTATGAAAGAGGCATAAGCAAGAGTCCTATGAAGAGCTGGAAAGGCTGTACTGTACAATATAGCATTTACCATACGAGCTTCTTTCTTCTCCCTTTGCTAAGACAGCCAAAAATGTGAGACACCATCCTCAAAAGACAACCAGTGGGACCTGCAGGATGGAAATCTCTCTTGCCTGTAGGTGTCCTTCCACAGGACTGACAGGGGCCAGAGAGACTGCAGAAACTGCATAGCATGACTGTATTTCACTGAAAGCTTCTAAAATAATTCAATTTTATTACTGAGGTGGAGGGGAGGGAGAAAAAGCAATTAATTACTGACTTGCACAGAATCATGTATGAAAACACTTGAAATTAGCATATTCCATTTATCACCATGACACTAACTCAGTGAATAGAGGATTATTGAATCTCCATTTTGTTCCACTACTCTGTTTCCAGTATGGACTTTTCCACTCAGTAGTATTGATTATCTAATGACTAAAATTGATCAAGCTGCAGATGAATCTGGTGTCTATACTTTGAAAAGCCTAACCAGTTGAAGTAATTGGGACAAGCCAGCTGTATTAAAAGATACTGAGATTACTTTTGGATTTATTTATTTTATAAGCTCCAAACAGATAGTGAATTCCATTTCACTAAAAGAACGATGCTGGTTAAAACTCCCACAGAATTTAGTTAAAATTGTCACAGAGGTCAGTCCTGAAATAAAACTCAAAACCAGGGGCCTTGGTTAGCAATCAATATTCACTAGAAAAGCATTCAGAATACTGAACAGACAGTTTGACATTACAATAAATAAAACTGAAACTTCTAATAATTCTAATAGATTAAAGGGATCTCATAATTTGATAGTCTATACACAGTGTTAGAATTCCTCATCTTCAGTAAAATTATCTGTAAGTTATTACTTTAAGGGCACTAGGATTTAAATGAAAGTGTCAACTAATATTTTAGTATTTTTTCTTTGGCTCACAAAGACACTAAAATACCATAAACATTATTTAGAACTTCAATAATATATAAATAGGTTACATTACAAACGGAAGAAAATACAAGACAACTCTTCAGCATGGTAAATCTCTGCATATAAATAAGCAAATATTTCAGATACCTACAATTCAACGGTTATCTTGCTGTAAAACTATTACATTTAAATCCTTTTACACAAAGTCATTTAACAATAATATACACAATCTACACAAATTAACCTCTAAAAATACAGCAATAATATACCTGTTACAATGACTCTGCTACTGTCATCCCCTGATTTGACACTAAAGGGCAAGTACAACTATTTTACTCAAAGATGCTCTTAGAGATTGCTGTTTTGTATGTGAGAAGAGCACCAACAATAAGATCTAATACTGTTATACATTTTCTTTAGCTCCTAAGAATCTACATTTTAGAAATGTTTCTATATGTCTATTTCTGTCTGGCAGAAAAACTTGTAGCACATTATCCACATCAAAGTTGTTGAAGGAAAAGTTAATTTTCTTAAAGTGGAAAACATGCTGTGGCTTAGATCTAAGTTTATAACCACTTTATATATATATATATATATATATATATATATATATGTATGTATGTATGTATGTATGTATGTATATATATAATTATATATATTTATTTATACTGTACATATATACTGTGTAGAGTTCTTAATTTGCTATTTTAATACTTATTAATTTTCTGCTGTCTACAATAAACAAGACCAATGTAAGAGTCAATAGTACTTCAACTTCAAGATAATACATTTTCCCTCAATATTATGATCTACCAATACATATATATTTCAATAGCCTATAGTTGTTTTATTTAAGGATGTCTTAGGAGATTGGAACTTACAGAAAGAGAATTTCCTTAAAACATGTTCTGCAGAACTGGGTTAAAAAAATAGCCAGTGCTGGAAAACAGTAAATCAGAGAAACAAATAATTCAACCACTACAGCTCCTGCCCCAATCTCTCAATTTCCTCAATGAGAAAGTCAATGTCAGACTTAGTTGCTGCTGGGTTTGAGATGACCATTCGGAAGAAGTTGACTTTGTCGCCCTGAGGCTGATATCCAACCATGGTGGTACCTGACTCCATCATCAATGCCTTGATTTTTGGTGCCACCTTTATCATTCGAGAAAAAAAGAGAGAGAGAGAGAGAGAGGCAGAGAGAGAAGAAAAAATTATTCTTTCCTTGTATGTCACAGCATTTCTTAATTTGGAAAAAATAAATTGACAGGCACTTGTTTTAATAAAAAATGTCTGTAACAAGAAAAAGCTTGAGAAACTTAATATGTAGGATTGGCTATTTAAAGGAAAATTGACGACAATACTACCAGTCTTTTTGATTTACAGATTAATAGCATCTTAGAGTATTCACTACGTAATAGTTTTATATACTAAATGTATATCTCATTTCTTTGTGCTGAAGATTTTGTCACAACAGAATGTTTTCTGCTTCTGTATGAAAGTCGACTCCAGACCTTTTTGAGGGTTATGGAGGTTTTCCATGAGAATATTATGTATTCTCAAAGCAATTTGTATGTGGGGACAACAATGGAAATTTTTCAACAAGATCTATTTCACAAAGAATACTTTTTGTTAGCATAAGCCATGGAAACCTTCCAGTAGTTTTGCAGTATTATGCATTTACCACAATCTCACTTCCTTGGTTTAATTCACAAGAAATAATGTTCTGACACTCTTAATCTTTGGTATTGGCGAAGCCCAGTTTTTCCATCCAGACCTTCATTCTCCTGCTCTACTCTCTGCCAGGCAAGATCAGATGTCTGGCTTTTTTACTGTTTTGTAGAATGCTTTATGATGTCCTCTAACATTTAACAGGGTCAAATCAAGTATTTCATGGCTCTTACTGTTTCTTACCTCTTACCCCTCTCTTCCTCTATTCTCTCTTTTTCTGGCAATTTCTCTACTTAACACGGGACTGGCTTGACCCAGGAATTTCACCCAGGAACTTCTATTCTCTTCTATTCTCTTTCTCCATTGTTATGCAGTCATTAAATCCTCTACAAAATCTCCCAAGTTTGCCCATTCTTCTCCTTTCCCTAAAACACCCACACACACCTCCACACCCACACACAAAAGAGCGATTACTTTTGACACCTATAAAATCATTCTTTTGTCTCCTGAATGTATTTCATTCCACTTCTGTCTAAAACACTCTGACAAAATTGATGTGTTTTGCTTCCCTCAAGTCCTAAGTAACATGATATCTTTTCTGGTGATGCTTCTATGATGCCTTCACTTCCCTCTACCACTTCAAATAAATTTGTCCCAAAGTCCTCCAAAAGGTATTCATTTTCACGGAAATGCATTAATGTGTTGGCATTTGAAATCAAAATAAATACCTGAGAAGGAACTTACAGGTTTTCATGTCCTTTACCTGTCCAAGCGTTTTCAAATAATTACCCTTCTGTTTCTCTTGCTGATAAGCTGTCCTATCCAAAGAAGACTGCGATGTCTGTAGGCCTAGCTACTTTTTGAAGGCTTGTAACACTTGTGAGAACAGAAGTGATCCAAATCAAAGGACAACTGAATATGTTCTGAATCTGGTTCCATAGCGAAAACATTACTTCAGCATCAATACAAACAGAAGACAGAAGTGAACAAATATCAAGGTCATAAGAAGCAATGGAGAACTGATGTTTCCGGATTTGGAATATGTGTCAACACATAGATATATTATTTTAATGAATAATAAATTTTGGGTTGAAAGAGTAGACTGTAGTTTTACATTTAACCAAAAATACTTACCCTGTGCAACTTTTCTCTTCTCTCATCAGAGTCTGGCATGCCCCTGAGACTTGGAGGAATATACCAAAAACATACATTTGTATGCTCCGGCTGCAAAAAGAATCGAACATACACATCAATTTAAAAAATAATACAGATTGGTCCCACACTAAATACTAGCCTGTAGCATATTTTATCACAGGCATGAAAAACAAAATATAGTATTAACTTTCCTAGTCCTGCATGTTAAACAGAAAGAAATGGATTGCAGTACTGCTGCTTGCCTCTGCTGCCTTAGATTCCCTATACATTGTCCAATTTACGATATTTAGGGTGTTAATGAAGTGCAAATGCTTTTCACTTTTGTGCAGTTTTACGAGTGACGGTTTTGCAGGATCACAGCAAGGGCAACCCAATTTTCCTTTTCTTAGGAAGTGGAGAAATGAAGTTTATACTATCACCCAAAGGTTTTTTGTAGTGGCACTAGCAACAGAATGTGCAGCAAAAATAGCAGATTCTCAGTTATGTATGTCATAATCTCAGTATGATTAGGTTGTTTTAAGGTAATCATCATGCCCTAAACTGAGAAGGTCTCTGCAGAAGAGGAGGAGATAAATATGACATTTATGGTACAAAGACACATGTATTTGACAAAAAAACTGCCCAGATGCCAATAGTCATGTAGTTCTTTAGAAAATTAGAGCATTTTTGCACAGCTGTCCTGAAGAACTGTGAGAAGCATGAAGACAGATTTGGCTCATACATATGTGAAAGCAAACTTACCTCCCCTTCAAAAACCATCTCAAATTCTTCTCTGTTTTTGATTTTAGTGTAGAGGTATTCTGCCAGCTCCAGGCATTTATTGATCTGATTTTCAAATCCTACTGTACCCTGTTTTAATAAGAAAGTAAGTATTAATTATATGGTCTTTTTTTTCTGCTCCAGTGCAATCACCTTTTCAGACAGGTTTCACTCTTAAATCCTTTCAGGCAGAAAACATTTAGCAGTATTATTTCTTGTAACTTAAAAGTAGTGTTAATCTACACTAAAAAAGTGGATAAAGGTGGCTGAATTGTAAGTCACTATTTGGTTTTGTCTCATTTTAAGAGAATTTATTATGAAAATAACAAGCACTTTCACTATTTTTAGTAGATTATTTTAGGTCTCTTGTATTTTTTCCAGTTTCCAAAAATATTATGGACATTAAGTCTTGGCTTCACAGCTGCTGCTGAAACACCAGAAATTTGGAATGGGAACTCAGTTGGAAGGGTAAGAATTGGGAAGCAATTTATTTCCTGTGAGCAATTTGCTAGAAACGCGCATTTAAGTCAGCAAGTAAAAGTCTGCAATGTGTTTACTAGAAGTCACTTGCCTACCCACTGATATCTTGTCAAGATCATAATCCCAGAAAAAGTATATGAATGTTGATAATAAATAGTTGGGGGCTCCTTTAAGTACACTTTGCACATTAATGAAGAAGCAAATATTTTCCCCCAAAGTGAAAATTATTTTATAATTTTAGAGTTTATAATTAGATTTAATATCAGTTTTATTTAAAAAATTAGACTGTGGACAGGTTACCCAGCTGAATTCCCATTTTGCCAGCAGAAGAGCAAGAGTTACAGTAATGAGATGACTACAGACAAAGCAATAAAAATTAAATGTGTTTTCTTGACTGCATGAAACCTCATCTTGTGAACACGTAAGCCTGGACATACACCCATGCTCAATTTCAGCCTTCCAGGCGTACCACAGTAGTAGCAGGTAATCAGCTGTGGAACTGTCACTTGGGCAAAGCTTCATAGGAAAAAGGCTTTGTTTTCCAAGTTGCTTATAAAATCTATGCATTGAAATGTCGTGTTCAAAGGACCCTTGTAAGTCATCAAGGCTACTCTGCTGCTACTACAAGTAATGTGTCATAAAATACATATGCAAGTGTAGAGCATCACAAGAGACCATTTTGTGCCCTGCCCTCAAAGGTTTTTCTACAGAACTCATCTAGTGACTTACACCTTTCTTCTAATTGCCATCTGAATTTACTCACAGCTAGCATTGCTTTACAATTCACATAGCTCTTTCCTGAGTTAATACTGGGACGCTTGGGTGTTTAGAGATTGTAATTACACAAACATTTATGTTAAAATGAAGTATTCCATTACATGACACTTAGAAATTAAATGAATTCATTTCTGGTTTTTGAGCTAAACTCTTGTTACTTACCTTTGCTTTCCACATCAACCAGAATTTGAAAATGTCCACATGTCGACCACACTGTATTGCTTTATCTCCAGTGTCATAGGAGACATCATACTGTTTGTCTGGCTGGAAGAGATAGCCTGCACACATTTGATTGCAGCCTTGAAGGATACCCTACAATGAAAAACACATACACGTATATGACTTACCTGGCATATGTGCATGAGAAAATGTACACATTAACAATGCATAAAAACGTATTTCCAACATGTACAGAAGAATTGTTCTTTGATGGGACATATTATAACACCCTGACCTTGTTTTGTAAACCTGAGACACAAAATTAAGTTAATAACCTAAGGTGGTTCTTTTAGAAGTCTCTGAGTAGTCATATGGTTTTACAGACACAAACACCCCCTGAGAAAACATTCTCAGATTAATTTGGATACTTAGTTTGTGATATTAGCTTTACCCACTTCAATTTGTAAGGCTATGTTCCTAACACTTAAATTTCTGATTTGTTAAATTACACACTAGAATGAAGCTGTGGTTTCTCAGTGCAACAGATGGCTACACAAAATGAAGTGAAAAAAATCAATTGAAGGTTTACACTTTGTATGTTGTTCAGCTTTATGACACTTAACACTAGTGATAAGGACAAGCACACATGACATAAACCAGACATTTTTTGCTTATAAATAAATATAGTTCACAGACCAATAGAAATCCATGGACTACTGATAAAAATGTTTGGTGGAAACACAAAGGAGCAAATTCCTGTATGTTACACAGAAGTCTTACACGTGACATTTCTAAAATGGTGTTCATTTCCTTTAGAGTTTAGTAGATTTTTTTGCAAGAAACTTGAAGACACCAGTATGTCTGATAAATACAAAAACACCTATCAAACTTCTCATATAGAGAAAAAAACTCTTGCCAAAATCCTGCAATAGTTGGCACAATAAGCATGGATGCCACTAAACAAAGGCTTATGCTTCCATTTGATAGATTCATTTTACAAAAGGAAATAAATGCTGCAGTCCTCAGTTCAGAGATGGATCAACTAGAAGAGCAATGGCAGACATAGAGCTGCAACTTACAACACTTCCATCCCAGTTCTATACGCAGGGATTACTTCTTCAACTAAGCACTTCTAGCAGCAATTGGCATACAAGAGATTAGTAGGCAATATAGTTAGTTCTATCCACAGATGATATTACTTCCTTTTTTATCATTTAATAAAAATATGTATTGCTTAAAAGAAACAAGACACTGGTTTTGCTTTCATTGATGACAACAAAGAATCTAGGTGACAGCCCTAAAAATAGAGTCATAATAAATGCAGCATGTTTTCTTTGCAACAGAACTGAGAAACTTCCAAACCACTGTGTAAGGTAAAACAGTTGCTTCTTATTTAAGCAGTTTAGACTGCGACCAAGTACTAAGACAGAGGGTGTATGTTCAGTATATCATAGAAAAAACATGGCAGGTGCTCCAATGAAGTACATTACATTAATTGTTGCTATTAGAATATGCAAAGATCCAACAGGTGAGGATCTGACCCATGTTGTCTACAACTTTAACAAAAAAAGCCAAAAACCCCAGGACAGATAAAACAACTTCCAAAACACAACGTAAATCCACACAATTATTCCTTCCAAAAGAACTTTTGAAATTAAACATATTTTGCAGTACCCTCTTAAAAATTAGGGCTCGATATTTACTATGTTTTTAAATGTTTAATTATTAAATATAAGGCAGACCTTCTCCCGGACAAGTACAGCTGAACATTGTAACAACACTCCCATCATCTTATGTGGATTCCAAGTGACTGAGTTGGCTCTGCAAAAAAATTACACATTCAGATAGGTCTGGAAAACAGAAACTTAATCTGAAGCAGTCACCTTCATTCTCTGCTTTCAGCTGGAAATACATGGAGTTTTGACTATGATGATATCACTATGGATATTATTAGTGTCTTAAGTGTCTTCTTTCCCAGTAATGCGGTCCAGGAAAGGAATTTTTTCATGTTAACATTGCAATGTCACATTTGTGATTAGTTTATATTATTACTAAAACCAGTCTGATACTAATACTAATTAGTATCAGACTGATTAGCTGATACAGTATCATCATCCCCAGGAGAGTCCTCTTCTAGAAATAACACTAATAAAAATAACAAAACCGGTTTGACACGTTCTATCAATTCAAGGTACTGGCTGGGAAAGCGGGGGTGTCAGAGATTTAAGGGACTAATATGAATTGTGGGAGAATAGAGTTCTTTGCTGAACAGCTGCTGGAAAAATAGAAAGGAAATGAAGACGCTCTGCATACTTACCTGCTTTCCCAGTTAGAGCCACAGCTCTTGCTTGTCAAGCCCATGGACTGTTAAAAGGCCCTAAAACTTTACATCGTATCCTACCATTCTGTCTGTAGAGCTTAAAACTTCTTACATTTAAACACAAGTGAATGCACAAGATCACCTAATTTACAAGTCAAGCAGATGTTCTGTATTTTAACATACTATCCTAGACAGTTTAATGGTGACACTGAAACAAATGTGCCAACATTTCACATCCACTGACCTTTTCACCCTAAGTAATTAATTAACAAATGTCCCCTTGATTCACTGCGTGTGCCAGAGAAGCAAAGTGCATAACTGTATTTCACAGACTATGCATGTCTTTTTGCAATGTGGTTGAAAGAAAATTGAAAGGTATTTCCTCCTCTTCTACACCCTGCTCTCAGAGGACACAGACGCAACCACAGTTGCTCTGTTTTGAGCAACACAGTGATGTCTTCACCCCAGTCTGAGGACCACAGATTTCTAGATACGATTCCAACCCCTGTGTGTGCTAGGTTAGACTGTAGCAGCCCTCACTGAAAAGTGAGCCTGTGCTGTACCTGGGGAGCTCATCATCCATCTAAAATCAGCTGCTTATGCTCTGCAAACCAGCACTTAAATAGCTCAGACTTAGGAGGCTTAGTTTTTCTCTTAAAAAAACTTCACTAATAGTTCAGATGGAGCAGTCAGAAAAAAGGAATTTATATAACAACTTACTTCCTTTTTAAAATACCATGCCTTCAGTTCAGCATATTCATTTAACTTTCAGGGTTTCAAAGAAAGACAACTTTAAGTCATTCCTCACAAGGAGCATTATGTTTATTTTAACATGAAGCTGTCACTCTCTCCTCAGTGCAGCCACCCAGCCAGAGGCTATCCTACCACAGGCAATCCCAGCTCTGTACCACGGCAGCAGGCCAGTCCTCCATGCCAATGTCTCTGAGCAGGCCAAGTATGACCCGAGTATTAGCAACAGACCCCAGCTGGGGCCTGTGACAGGCAATTACACCGTACACGTGGGCCCCATCCCATGTTTGAAGATCTGTATAGCTGACTAGGAAAGAAATAATTTCACGCTTCATGGCCCGTTGCTTTCTGTATTTGCTTAAAATTATGGCCTTAATTGGCACCTCTGGCTTGACCTCAGGTCAAAAGGGGTGTGCCAAACTCCTGTGACCAAACCTCTGTACCTTAAGAAAATTATTTTGCAATGATGACTTAATATGTTGCTAAAAGTCACGAGCAAATTGGAATGGGCCAAGGTTGATAGGATTCTGCTACTTCAGAGTACTTCACACCATACACTGCTGTCCTTGTGACAGAAGGTCCACGTGGTTTTGCTGCCAGTCCTTCCATATACTGTCCTTGATGTTGTACTTATTCTTCACTTACTGCATGAGATGACCAAACCTAGGATAGTTCTTTTTCCCTAAGGAAGAGCACTGCTCACTGTACTCGTCTTACACCTTTACATGGTGCCCATATTCAGTATGGCCAACTCAAGGAAGCAATTTGATGCTAATTTAAAAGCACATAGGTAGGGCTTGCTTCAAATCTTTTTTGCTTCCCTGAAGGCTGATGTCTGCGATGATGGAAAAGATCTTAAATTAAGTTTCTGATTCTTCATTGTTTTTCTGATTTATTTCAGATGGGCACCGTTTTATGGTAGAGTGCTCTCAGAGGAAATCCACAGACAAACACACCCATGGGATTATAAATATAGCATCTTGTACAGACTTGTCATCATTGGATATGGGAACAACTGTGCCAAAGACTATGCCTGGAATGACTCCAGAGTCGAAATTGTAAGGACCAGTGGGAGGGTCACACTCTCACTCTGCCCTCACTACGAACACAAATGCCTTGCCTCTCTAAATTTGGTTACATCAAAGGCTGGCTTCTGGTCTCAGTGGGCATCTTAATAACCTGGGTTATGTACCTGGGGGCACACACATGCTCTTTTCTGCAGATTTCACTCTCACCTCTACAAGAGCTTCCAGCTTGTTTCATGTAACCCCCACATGGCACCTGTGCCCTGAGACAGGTGAGCATCTACGACCCTTTCTGGCCTCTCTGTAAATGACCTCACTCTTCTCCCTGGTACAGCAGAAGTGTAGCAGCTCTGTCTATCATAGTCCTTTCCAGCCTTATAGGTACTGAAACTTGCTCCTGAAAATTGCTGCTAATTCAGTCTCTACCTCCTCTCTCTGTTGTATACACCGATCTATTTTTGTATGTCTGTGCATATATATATATGTATATATATATATATAAAAGAGCAATATAAGACTAAGCATATATATATGTTCCATTTACAGAACACTCATGAACATACACTCTTTATTTTCTGGAAGAACTGCAAACATCTTTCAGGAGAGAGCCTCTACAAATTCCCACTGTGGGTATTCATGCCCAAACACCTTCCCTGGATCCCTTATTTATCACTGCTATTCTCAAAGCCCTACATTTCAGAGATTTTCTAGCTCCCACACTTAATTTCTTTCTTCAAATCCTTCTCCATCCATTCCCTGACTTATGATCCTTTCAAAGCTATGCAGAGAACAATTTCCCTTCCTTTTTGCCAAGTAATATCCTTGTCTTCCTTCAAATCTGCTGAAAACTTACCTCTCACTCAATGGTACGTCACTGATTTCTTCCACAGTATTGTTTCAATCTCCCTAGTCTGAACCTTTACCATTTGTCTTACTATTGTTTAATTTAGTGTTTAACCTCCTTAATGTAGCAAAGTAATATTTTTATGAATTTTTGAAGTGTCATGAACCTTATGAAAGTACTTTAATAGCAGTATTACAAATAAGCACTGTGTAGTACCTTTCTATTCCATTCAATTTATGACGGTGCTTTCGTGACATTAAGAGCCCACCTCCCCAGGCAGCCTGGAAGAGACAGAAAAAAGAAAATTTTATTTTTTTTTGAAAAAAGCTCAACAGATTTTAGTTTCCTCAGGATCTAGTAATAAATATTTTAATTCAAGGAAAAACGTGTAAACTAAGATCCTCTTTTGCCTGAATAGCAGCACTTTTTTAGTTACTTACATCTACATGGAGCCAGAGGTTGTATTTTTCACATATATCTGCAATCTCCTGTATTGGATCAAAGGCTCCGTATACTGTCGTGCCTGCAGTTGCATTCACAAAAAGAGGAACGTATCCCTACAATAAAAATAAAAACATGAAATATAAATTGAAAACTCAGGGGGGGGAAAAAAAAAAGAGAAAAAAAAAAAAGAAAAGGAAAATAATTCCAGAAACTTTATCTCGTTTTCTAACCTAAAAATGTTTTTCTTCCCATGTGAAAGGCACACACAAGCAACATTAGAAACTAACTAATCATATACATGGTAAGAACAAACTCTGTTTTTGTTTTCTTTATTTTTTTGTAACTTCACAAAATTAACTAGTTAGAAGAATATTATTTTGTCTAATCTCTTTCAGTGAGGAGATTCAATCAATGTACTAGAAGATGAGCAATAGTCAAGTAAATTTGGCACTTTTACAGCAGTATAAACAAAAATTAATTAAATGTCATTTGTAAATTGCAATTTGAAGGCTTGAAATTGTTCCTTTAGTCTTTATCTTCTAATAAACAGAACAAAGCAGAACAAAGCAATCTAAAACAAAAGCAATAAATGAGGAATTATCAGATCAAAGACAATTTTGACTTAGATGAAATAAATGTGAATTGCTATTTCATAGCGTGCCCAAATGTAAAGAAGTTAAGAAATAAAAAAAATAATAATCTTGATTGCTCTTTGGTTATTTTGTACAAAATTCATGGGTTTTTCCATTGCATCGATTCAAGAAATAGCAATTAATGCCTAAAAATTAAACTCACAGTCTATATTTAACAAATATACATGCTACCTACATGAAATCGACAGGATCTTTTAAGCGCTCTATAGAATTTTTTATGGCTTTAGCTAAATTTAAAAGTTTAGATAGAAGTAGCTTTGATTTTACGTTTTCATGCTTTTTTCCACGTATTTCCAAATGGGAAGTTCTTTTTAAAAGTCATGAAGTACAGTTGTGGTTCAAGAGTTAAAAATATTCCTGTTTTAAACAGAAAATGGAAACCTTACCAAGACATATAGATAATTCTGTAAACAATCCATGAATATATAATTAAGCATGTAAAAATACTGTTGTTATGTTTATATCATTATAATGTCCTCCTTAATGTCAACATTCAGATTTCAAAGGAAGAAGCAATTTTACTAAGCCAAGTATTTCAGCACTAATTTTTAAAAACACGAACCTTTTCTTTTGCTTCCAGAATTTTTGCCTCCAAATCAGCTGGTATTATTTTGCCTCTGTAATTATCACAGAAACAGAAAGACAAAGAACATTAAATAATGTATATGGAAATAATAGCTGCAGTTGAAATAATTTAATAGGATTTTCTCAACAGGCCATTAGCAACTTGACACACTATACTGAATCAGTCCTTAAACACAATAAAACAAATTTAACAGATGAACACATTTAATCTATCAAAACTTTAGTATTCATCCTACCTTTCATTGCATTTTATCAAAATAACATTGTCTGTTCCAAATCCAAGTGCAGCTCCAGCTTTCTTTATTGAGTAGTGACTCTGCAGCAAACACATGAACATGAAATGGAGTGGTTGTTTAATGAGGAAGCATTTTCACAACGTATATCAGTAAATTAAGAATTAGCAGTGTATTAAGCTCACATGCTCTGAGGTGAAGAGAACCAGTTTAGGGACTGCAGCCATGCCTTTGGTTTTAACTTCAGGGAAATACTTGTAGCGTGCAGCCATTATGCTGTACATGTTGGAGATCGCTCCTCCTGTGAATGAATACATAAATGAACAATAAAATAGTGATAATGAAAAAAAAAGGTGTATTATGCCAAAGACATACAAGTCTAATTTGCATAATGCAGTGAAAGTGGCAGGGAACTATGAAAAAATATTTCTCTGAAATGCACAGGCATCTGTCTAAACAGCACAGGACAGACTCTCTAGAAAGCCAGAGTGATAACCAGAATTTCCGAAATGCCATCTCTTTCAATTGCTATCATTTTTTAACACATTCCTAAAAAGTTCAGGTTTCATTGTGCTGCTTTTGCATGATAACTTCTTGTTAGCAAGAACAACAGGAACTTATTCACTTGTCTGAGACTGAAGAAATGTCACATACTGAATGGATTTACCTCATCTTACTTTAGACATAGAAGTAGATGCTTAAAGGTAGATTACTACAGCTGAGCTACTTCTTCTGAGCTCCCTCACAGTCAGTTATGGCAAAGAGGCACTTCACAGGCTGTGATTCAGCTAATCTATTGTGACACTTACTTTTGAAGAATTTTAATTGAGGGAAAGTACCTATTTCTCTTGGTTTGCTGCTAAAAAGACCCCTGAAAAATTGACTCAGTTCTTTGGTGCAGACCTCAAGCTTTAATAAGATCAATCTCACCTGTAAGTCTAGGACAACTCCTTCCTCTAAAATTTTTTCATTGATGAGAACACAGAAAGACCTGTATTTTTCCAGCAGATGGGACTAGAGATCAAGCAAGTGTGCACTTTATGTGGGCTCCAAAAGGAGGTAGTGTTGTCCTTTATGCTCTGTAACAGGATCGTGTTCGCCCATGCCAAACCCAGAAGAGTTCTGCTGGGCACCCACATTGTCCACACCATGACCTTCACATGGTTTATCATCAGTCATTTCTGCCACTGCTCGCTGCCTTTATGTTACTTGCATGGGAAGACCCTTTGTCTTGGTCTTTACACTGGAATCATACTTGTGAATCCAATCAGATTATATCCCAGATAGTGTGTCCCAGAAAGTGACAGACAATCACAACCTTATCCTGACTGTGAGCCCAAACCCTCACTGACCACCAAAGAAATCAGTACATGATTTTCAAGAACTTCTAGTCCACAGGAGCTGTAGCTGCTCAGCACCTTCAGAAATGAGCACAAATGGGGTGTTTAAATGCCCAGCTATGCACCAGAGCCCGTAGTCAAGTTTTAAATGCTGACCAGCCATAGTACATAGCCGTACGCAGAGATAATTTTTCACCCTAGGTTTTCTGTGGGATGTTTGAACAAAACATTCCTACTTTTAAATATCTGACTCATAGCTTTGTGTTGCAGATAGTGGGACTACTTAGACACAGCCTATGTTTATTTGAACTTTTAAAGTTTTAGTCAAACCACCAAAACAGAGAAGAAAAACTCACCAGGTGAGAATATTCCATCACCATCTTTATTTGACCATCCAATAATCTCCCTCATCTTTCGGAGTGTTATTTGTTCCATGAGGACAAAAACAGGGGCAATTTCATAGGTAAACCTGCATGGATAAAGCAAAACAAAGAAACAAAATCAGATACAGAATCTAAAAACACGTAATAATTTCCCAGTCTGTGATTCCTTGTTAAAATGCTCAAAGTTTTTAGAAGTTTTCCTGTAAATTGAGGTTCTGATCCTGAACCTTTACCCAAGCAAAAATCATCAGGAAGACAATATTGGAAATATTGGTGAATAAAAACTGCAGTATTTGTTATTTTGCAGCTTTCTATATAGTGAATGTAAGACCAAGTATTCACCATCATAGTGCTGCTGGCTTCTGCCCAATGTTGTCCTGTAAAACAGTTGTTTCCCAAAGTGCCAACTCCACATTTGCGGAGTAACATGCTACTAAATCCTTATGAAAACAGTGAACTTCACTGAGCGAAACAAAACCATAATTAGAAGTATTGAGCTAGGCTTTCAAAGACGAAATATAATTAATTATGTGGATTTATTCTGTTGATGATCTCCAAGGACAACTTACTTCTACAAAACAATGTGATCAATAACTGTCAAGAGTAATTACAAATGATGATTTTCTAATTACCAATTACCAAAACCAAGTCAGCAGTCAACTATTGTATCCACTTAATGAGGGCAAAAAACATTACATATCCTGGCATGCCCTGATGTCAGTGTCAGATATGTGGATGGAAATTGACAACCATACAACTATTTTTGGTGATCAAGGTACATGGATAAATTACTGCTGCTGTAAACAAACTCTGCTTGTTGTGCGTGGGGAAAAATAATAAGTAAGGAGGAAAAGGAAGCAGACGGAAATGAAAAATTCAATCTGTGATTTCTGAAGGAATCCATAGGAATATGACACCTTGACATTTTGGATTTGACTGAGTCCTCCACTTGAATAATTTCGTCAAAACGTATCTGTTGTCTCTCTAATACGGAAATGATATTCTGAGAATAGGTACAGCAAACTTGAATGAGACATGATATTAAGAAAGGAACAAGTGTCTGAAAAAACTTGTCTTTTATTTACAGCTACACTGGTTACTTACACTGTTAACATTTTCTTCAGTCTTCATATGTCCTTAGTCCATCAGAGAAACACCATCATCATTTTTAAAACATTCCCTTAAGATTAAAAATTTGTTATTTGTTTAATTACTATGATTGATACTTTCAGAAGCCAAAATAATACTTACTTTGCTTTTATTATCATTAGAACTGCCAGCGACAGTTGAACACTGATCTGTAGTTTGCTTGCTGCCAGTATTTACATAGACAAATAGACAAAATTAATAAACCAGCATCTGCTAACAGGGCTTTGGGTTTGTTCTGTTTTTAAGTGCTGCAGTAACTAAAATATATTCCAGTCTTTATTTAGGCAGAAGGATCAACTGAAGTCAACAGGAACACTGCAGTGTATAGATCACGGTATCTACATATAAGGTACATTTAAGTCAATGTGATTCTTTTCTCCCCGCCAGTTTAAACACATTTTGAGTTTTGTCCTGGAACCTTACACACTGAATCTTGAATATATTTAAACACAAAGAAAATAGTACTTAGTTATTCCACTCAGTAGTTATTTCCTGACTCTCCAAAAACTGACAAGAAACCAAAGACAGCAGATATTTATAACTTACAAAGCCAGTGGAGCTATATTAGATGACGACTGTGATTTTACAAATCACATCTTGCTATTCACCCCACCTTATTGTTTTAAACTTAAACTATTTTGAAAAATTCAGTAAGACCAAAAAAATGTGTTAGGCTGAAAAGGAATCATCCAACTTCAGAATCAAACTCCTAATAAAAAAAATTCTGATAAGATTTTTCCTATAGTTACAACTTCTACAGGCATTTCTGTGAATTAACTGGAACAGTCATGAGTATCAGCTCTACCAAGAAGTTTTTTGGTAGAAGCCAGTGCTGGCTTAGTTCTGCTCTCACCTAAAGGACAAATCACTTTAACAGACCAAATCACTCTAGATAACCCATTCTCCTGTTTGCCAGTATGTAAAAACCAGTCTGAGAATAAACATAGAGCATTTTACATCATTTTTCTATTCATCTGCATAATGCTGAAAACACCAATAAATTCTCTTGTCTCAGCTAACAGTGGGCTTAAACAGAACTTCCAGATAGTATTTCTTTTTAACCTCAGTTGGCTGCTGCGTGATGAGAGAACGCCCTGTGCTACAGTTCTCTAGAACTGGATGAATAATGAAATTCTGAAATTTCCATGCTGAGGGTCTCATGACTAGTGATTGAGCTATGAATAGCACATTGATACATTATTTCCAAGTCAATGTGGGAAGCTTATTATGTTTAATTTTATATATTACCTTCACAGTGACATTTAAGTAATATTTCCTAATGATAATTTAAAATTTTAAGAGAGTACTGATGTTTTGATTACTCAAAACTTATCTGCAAAAGAAAACACATATTTTTAATTGTTCATAAATATTTTAAGTATTGTTTATCTGTAGAAAAGAAAAAATGTCGAATGGAAAACACTCCCTACCATAATCCAGTGTTACTGTTGCTTGCGTGTTATGTGCTTATGCAGCTGTAATAGGTTAGAACAGTTTCTAGGTAAAGGTCAAAACCTGTTCTTGAACACAGGAACACTGCTCAAAACAAATAATATGTTCCCCAGATCTCACTGAAGTGATTTGGCTATTTTTAGTAACCTGCTCTGACAGTCCCTTGAATCATATTTTACAAACATCTTGCTTTAACCTTACTTGAAATTACTGTGTTATTTGAAAGCACACCATGTTGACTTTGGTTTGCTGGAAAAAAAAAGCTCACTTAGCCTCATACCAACAAATACTAAATTTTCATGTTCACAGAGAAGTATTTTCAAGATACGTTCTTGTTTAAAGCACAAATAGATCAGAAACTAGCTATTTAACAATTTACTTTCAAAAAAACAAAGGAAAACATCAATTAAAAAGAGAGTTACTCTTTAAGAAATGAATAAATGAGCACAATGTTATTAAGGATGATGTCACTGTTTCTTAATCCTGTCTCAGTCTGCCACAGAACTGAATTCTTTTATGTCCTATCAGATATGTATAATTTCACTGATTACGAAAGGATAGCTGAACTGGGATAGCTAAGTTAGTCAAAAGGGCTTGGAAAAAGTGACACTGAAATATTTGTCACAGAGAAAAAACCTTTAAGCAAAGTTTTTTTTTTAGAAATGTGATCAGAACTGCTTTCACTTTTAATTGTGCTGCTAAAAAGGCACTTTGAAGCACTTTAAAGCACTTTGCAATACTTGTTTAACAATTAAAGTGTATATTGCTGCATTTTCTTCCCAATCAGCTTTTAAATCTGAATGTCTCCTACCAATTTTTGGGAAATAGAGGACTAATTGAGATGATTATTACAAAGAGAAGGCTGGTTTTGGCTGGAGCACCTTAGGTATTTATTTTATTTTATTGCTAATGTCACAAAACAGGCACAGCTCCTAATCTACATAGAGCTGCTAGTAATCAGCTATATTTAATGAACCATATACTCAGAGATAGGCTAGCAAAAATATTGTTCATTTTCCAATCTGCAGATGCATTTCCTGTGTTATGACAATTAGCAACAAACTACCCAAAAGAGAGGTAGCGTTACAGCTAAAACATGTTCAGTAGAGGACTAAAAGAGAGCAGTCTCACCTGCTGAATATTTGGACTCCCACAGCATTTTTGAACATATAGAAATCAAAATACAAATAAAAACTGACTAAAAGGTTTGAGGGGTTTTTGGTGGTTTGGGGGGGTTTTTTGTTGGTTTGGGGTTTTTTTTATTAATTTCACTCTGCTGCAAAATTTCATCATAATACCTTACATTGACATGTAGCTTTCATTAACTTTAAGGTCAAGAAAAATTAGGAAAAGGTTCTTATTTGATGCATTCAGATGTTACATTTTACTTTTTAATACTCCTGTTTATTCATTTACACAGAACTTTATTAATCTTAGACTAATTCCTTCATTATCATAAAATTATTTTTCAGTGTTACATTTTTAATCATTTTGAAGCTACCCAGAAGCCACTTCTTTACTAGCACATGAACAGAAGGTATTGCCTCAAGCCTGCTATCTCGGAAGTGAACAGGAGAGAAGACAATAATTTTTTCCATATCTTGTGTTCTAGTGTTAACATGTGGCTAACTGCAGAATTGCTCAGTCTAGAGACAAAGCTCTAAAAAAAAAAGAAAAATATAAAGAAGATTGGTCCAAAAGAAGAAAAATTATTTCATGTTATTATATTAGAATAATCATGTTTTACTTACCACGTGCTCTCAAATATTTACTTTTCTACTTATAAGAAATGTAAAACTGTTCCATTTTATGTAATGATTGTCGTTGTATTACTGACACATTAAGAAAGACATGAGACACTTTTCTGGAAAAAGTAGCATTCATCATTTAAAAATGAAAATTATTCATATCTTTCACAATACATATCTACCGTGATACATGGCAGCCTGTATAAGCACCAGTCACAGACACCGGTGACAAGACACTGCTTACATGTTTGTATTAGCAGTCGATGTCAGCCACTCCCCAGCCAAGCCAATAATGTCCAGTCCTGTGGACAGCTGATTGAAAAAGCGAGGATGACCTGAAAAGAGAATTGTGAGCATCTTAAAAAAAAACTCTACTGGTATCTCTCAGGTTTCAATTTTAAACCGTCCACCTTTTCTGACACAAATGACAGATTTGCACTCAGAACACATGCAGCAAAGTTTTCAAAGCCAGTCCTGCTATGGGGAGACCCAGAGCCAACGTTCACGAATGTCTTATTACAAACTTGAAAAATCACTTTGGATGGGAGCTTCTGTGTGGAATAATTCGCATATGAATTTAAAAGAGAACCTCAGAGCCGACTGAGCCTGTAAAACACCTGCGGGACCTGCTCAAGGGCTCGGGCTAGCCCATTTCCAGAGCCCCCTTCCGACTTCAGTCGTGCTGTGAACTCGGGCGAGGAGTACACGGTGGGGGACACAGCCTTGGCAGTAACAACCTCCAGGTACTGGGCCATTTGCATTTGAATGGAGAAAGAGAGGAAGGCTCAGATGCTTGAACTGGGGCTGCAGGAGTGAGAGAGGGGTGCGGAGGAGCCAGTTTCTTCCCTAGCTGCAAGAACACAGGAGAGACGTTTCGCGGGGTCTCGGCGGGAATGACCCAGCGTGGCACGACGCGCTGCAGCGAGGGGAGAGCCCCCCGCCAAGAGCTCCTCTGCTCGGGCCCTTTGCCCACTCGGTTCATGATCTAGGATTCACCTCCTTAAAAAGAGTTTGCTATCGAACCAAAATAAATCACATTCCTGTATTTCAGCCGAAACTGCTTTAACGACTTTTATAAGCAATAATCCCGTCTACTTTTCTAGCACGAAGAGAAGAAATTCCTAGCAAGTGAAAACAGGCGTTGAGGGGAGGTGGGAGGTGTCATGATTTAGACCTCTGCTCTCTGGGAAAGGACATGCAGATAGCACACTGCGGACAGCCCAGCCCTAGAAGGGAGGTCAGCTCTCGACGCCTGGGGGGACCCTGTCACTTCGGATTCGGTTCAACACTGGGAACATCAGCATCTTTTGACATGAAGAAATAAATGCGATTCTGCCCTGAGCGATGTCAGCAGAAATCTTTCGGAGGCGTGAGCCTGCCGGCGCTGCCACATCGCGATGCGCCGCACCCGGGCTGCTCCCGCCCGGGGAACCCACGGCTCGGGGCTAGAGCCCAGAAATACCACCATGGCTTAACTGTTTGCTTTACAAATCAGCACTTCTCTCCCTTTCCGGGACACACGGACTGGGAAGTTATCTTAAGCGACATTTCACTGACCTCCCATAACTGTTAATGAGCCCGCGGTCCCCTACGGCTGGGCTGCAGATTCAGAGCCGGTGACTTTGAAGGGAGCCTCGCCTTGAGAGAGAATGTGAGCCCCAGGAGCCCACAGGAGAATGCGTGTCCTAGGCAGTCAGACGATCCGAGCAGCGCTTCAAAGCTGCACCGGACACCAATTTGAACAGAGCTTGTGTCTGGTCGGATACCTGCCTCTGAGGTCTTGGGGACAGGTCCTGCTGGTCCCACAGAAGCTCCAGAGGAGGTCGGGGTGAGGGGAGGAGGTTGCTCGACATGCCGGCACGATGAATAGCGGAATAATGGTGCAAGCACACAGAGCGCAGCCACTCTGACTTCGCTTCTGGCCACCTGTCCAACATCCCACGCGTTTGGGAGTGAAACACGCTCCCCTTTGATTAAGAGTACAAAAATCAAAGTATGCTCCTGACTCCCCTGAATCAATCAAACCACCAAGTAAACAGGAAAAAGGACAGAACGCTACCCGCCACATCTGTTGTCAAGATTTTGCTCCTTGAATGCACTGTGTTGGGTCTTCACGGCTGCAAAACTAACCACAGCAGACTAACCACCTCCGTCCTAACTAACCACCTCCGTCCTTCAGGAGCCACGGCTCGCAGCTGCCCAGCCACAGACCGCCGGGAAACAGCCTCCTGGTCTGAGCTCCCGCCGCCCGCCGCTCCAGCTCCGCGGGGAGACCGCCGCCCTCTGCGGTCGAGCCGAGCCGAGCCGAGCCGAGCCGAGCCGAGCCGAGCCGAGCCGAGCCGAGCCGAGCCGAGCCGAAGAGGGCAGCCTGCCGAGCAGAGCTCAGCAGCCCTGAAACGCTGGAGCAAGGCCGGCGCGCTCCGTTACCGCTCCAATTCCTGACCCGCTTGGGAGTGTACAGCAGTCAGGGCTAGTTGCCAGCCGAGATTTCTGTGGCTACAACGTAAAACGTTTCAGGCCAAACAGCCTGAAAGAGCATTGACTTTGCTCTAGAGCCTGGCTACTGCACACCCAGTAAAAGAAGTGATTACAAACCGGGATTTCTGTCTGATTCAGGAGGACCTGGACAGGCAGGGCTCTTGGGTAATGGGCTGAAATCCACAGGGTTCCTTTATTGATGATTCCCAGGATTTCAGTCTCTTTTTCATTAAACGTTTGATGAACATAAAAAAGAAAAATTGCAAATTCTGTGTCGTTCATGCCCTCATTTACCTAATGATATTGCTCCCCGGAGATACAGACAGCTCGCATTTCATCAAGTGAAAGAGATTACGTCTTAAAAACTTGTTTCTGTGCTCTACAAACAGCACTGAGCCCTACCCGGCAGGGACGGGTGGTCATCAGTAACTGAAGTTTCTGAGCAGAGACATTTCCAGTGCCTGCAGCCAGCCCTGGAGCCAAGCCTGCAGGCACGGGCCTCCCTGTGCCTGTGCCCGTGGGCTTACCTCCGTGAGCTCAATCACGCTCTCTTCACCGTGAGCCTGAGAAAAGTCCCAGGAGGGACTCGCCACACAGCAGTGTGCAAAAACCTACCTGTCCTCACTCCATATTTCAGTGTGTCCCGACAATCCACCAGAATCTGCTCCAGGGACTCAGGGTTGTCCGAAAGCTCCAGGTTGAAGCCCTCCATGCCTTCCAGGAGCTGGTGAGGGTGGTGGAAGTCCAGCACTTTGGTGGATCTGTCGAAAGTCTTCCTCACGTAGTTGAGGAGGATGTCCACAACCTCTAGCAGGAACTGCATGGTCTGTTCCTCACCATTCTTGGAGGGCAGCAAATCTGTGGGGTAAACCAGCTGTCAGCGCTTGCCTTGGGAGAGAGAAGCAGGGATGAACCAGCCTCGGCTGTCCGCTGCGCTCCAAAGACCTGGAAACTGAGGCCCCAGCGCTACCTGGTTGCAGCAGGGCAGGGTCCTGGTCCCTCTCTCCCCGTGGGGAAGGACGAACCTAGGTCGCCTACGGCAACAGCAGAGGTACCTCCAAAGCACCCCGGCCCGAAAGCACGCCTTACAACGCTAAGGCTATGCGGTGCGAGGCACTCGCCTCCTGTGGGCCAAAAGTACCCAAAATCCGCACCTGCCCTTACCTTGCCACGTCCCCACCTCCACCCCACAAAGGGATTGATTTCCCTTTACCATTCTTCTTGCAGTGGCCCTGTACCAGCAGTCACAGCCTGTTTCATTACAGTTTTATTAAGGAGGATAAAATCATAAAATTACTCTCCTCCCAGATGCTGGATCTAGAGTAACCCCTGGAACAGCTGAAGCTGAGCTGCAGAGGATCAGCCCAAAGTACATAAAACTGCATTTCAGGAAGCCTGCATGCATCGCCAGTGGAGCTCCCAAAAAACACAGACACGGAGCTTCCTTCAAAAACAGCCAAGGAAAAGCACAGTCTGAACGTGGCTGCATTTCCAGGGGAGATGACAGCAAGACTACTAGGGGACATACCTGAGCTGGAGGAAGTAGAAACTGTAAAGTTTACCTCTGGCATACAAGTTGGAAAAGTCTGTCTCTGTGCGCCGGAACCTGGATTCCTTCTCACTGTTCTCACATGCCAGCAGGCTCTTGGAGGACTGCCTTTCCTTCAGAGAGCTGACAATCCGGCCCTTGTCTTCCAGGCTGTTGGTCCTTTGCAGGAACCCTACATTATTATTGCAAGGTGCACAGGTCAGAGTTTTCTCACTTCCCAACATGTTTAGAAATATCTAAAGCAGCTCTCTAGACAACAGTTAAAAGCGGTGTTGGCTCTAGATCTGACTAATGAGGTCGGGAATAAGGGTATTTATGGGGATTATTTGCCTCCAGGAGGGAGAGTTCAAAATGCCGTCAACTGCTAAAACGCAGCCATGCAAAAAACAAAATTTCGTCATTTAGTGCACTGGTAAATTCTTATTAAGTCGATCAGACAGATTCCACTTCAGTAATCAGCCACTGGAAGAGAGTTCAGGATGAGTCAATGCTATTTCAGCCTGCAGGCGAAGTTTATGGACCTAGCAGACAGGGGCAATGATGTATGACTAAAATCAGGGCCGTTTTCAGTTCTCCTCGTGGTGCTCTCACACATGCACAAAAGGCATGAGAACAAGCAGCCATTCTGGAGCAGCCGTCCTGAGAGTGCTAGAGCTCTGAGGACACCAGTAGTACTCATATAACCCCACCTTCCCATTATCAGTAAGTTCTGATGCGCATTTTCCACCTGAAAAGATGCTTTGATGCTAACAGTAATCATCCCCGGAGGTTTTAGTAGCTCCGGAAAACACATCTTTGGCGCCCAGAACCCGAACACAACTGCCGCTGTTACATGCCGCGGCAATAATAAACCCACTCACCCCAAGAATTATGGGGGCAGGAGCCACGCAGAGTCCGCGGCAAGTAATGAGATCTGTCTACTTTAACAAGGCAGGGAGAACAATTAATTTTCTGGATTTGATCTACTAAATCTATGATGCCCACTAAAACACGCATAGTGTCGGGCTTTTCGTCATTAAGGAAAGCATCGGAGTTTAACCTTCCAGATTACAGCGAGTGTGCCTGTATATTTGGAAGAGGCACTATGGCGGCGCCGGTCTCCTTTATTCTTTCTTTTCTTCTAAAATAAGCAACAATCAAAACCAAGGCTCTTCGCGGCGGGGGATATCCGCCAGAAAGGAGGGCTTAGCAGGAAGGAAAAACAACGTCCTGAATTCGCTCACCCAGGTCCCCCGACGCCGCTTCTCTCCAGCGCCCTCCGCTTTCCGGCCATGAGTCCCGGAGCCGTGACGGCGGACCGGGACTGTGGGCACCTCCCAACGGGCGCCCATCGCCGGCCCATACGGGGCCCCTGCATCTTGGGCAGGCATAGGGGCTGAATCTCGGGGGAGAACAGGGAGCGACAGCGAGGGTTGGGCCAATGGCTCCCGGCGCGTCACCTGTGCCTCAGACCCTGCTGCCAGCCAGGCTGTCACGAAAGAGCTACCGAAAACGGAGCACTCGGCTGGCAGCCCCTTCCGCATCAGTCAGACACCCATACGAGTCTCCAGGAGGGTCGCTCACAGGTAAGTTTGTCGGAGCCATGCTTTCAGCGAACACCTCACGTTTTGCCTTTTAATTCTGATCTTGCACTGATTAGTCTTTTTCTGTGATGCTTTTACGAATGAAACAAAGACTGTTTAAGGGAAACTCTCTTCGTCCATAAGTTAAGAGTAGCCGTCCATATTTACATATGTGCATATATATACATACATAGTTATGTTGTTACTGCTTCTAATGGCTCTTGCAGCGATCATTAGCTCCTGCAACAGCTAGTCCTATTTGCCTGCTCGTTAGGAGGAGCAGCTGATATCGAAGCAGGTGCAGTCCAAACTGAATTATGAATCCTCTTTTACCGGTTCCTGGTACTTCATTTTGCTTTTTTTTCCCCCACCCGTCTTTTTTTTAGGCTCTCAGTGGCGATGCTCAAGTGGGACGAGTTCCGTGAGAAGAGACGTCTGCAGGAACAGCGGTGCTCCGCTTCTCTCGAGAGCCGTGCTCGTTGCACAAACTGGCGCTATCCTCGGCGTGCAGGCACGCGTTCCTCAGAGGCTGGGAAATGAGGGAGCACCGCTTCAGTAACAGAGAAAGGCTGCAGTTGCCTTCAGTTCAACTCTTATCGGGCCCAGAGAGGCCGTGGCTTCGCTGAAGGGTCTGACCTAACTAGACGCTGTGGGGAGGGAGCTCAGCCCTTGCCCGAGCGGCTCTGCGGCTGTTCTTCCCCGCGGAAGCTCTCCGGCCCCGTTACCACGTCCCGAAGCCGGCGGCGGGGATCAGCTGGGGCTCGAAGCAACTGCGCACGGGGCCTGTCAGCCGGCGCCTCGTGGGGCCCTGGGGCTGCTTGGCCGCACTGGGGAGGCTCGAGGGCGGAGATTAGAGGACGAAAAAAGCCAGAAGGCAGGATCTCGCTGTCTCCCGACATCAGCCCATCCGGCTGTAGATAACGTGCCGATCGCCCACGTCCCTCGGCCATCGCAGTGTCCCATGGACCTGGAGACTCTGTATAAGGGGGAGCTCAGGGGGCAGGGACGGACCCCGCTCTGGAGCCGCCGGACCATCTCGTTTCCCGAGCTCCTCCCTGGGAGGGTGTGGGGAGTTCCCCAGCGCCGTCCCGGGGCTGCAGAGCAGCGTAGCAGCCGGCCCTCGAGGACTCCTTCCGCGCCCAGGGAATAAAGCATGACTGTAGCCGACCTTTCATCTGCATCCTGCGTGAAAAGTGAGGCCGGTGTAGGAGAGTTCCAACAAGTAGCAGAGTGTGAAATAGTGTCCACGCTGCTTCTCCTGGAGCAGTGGACAGTGCAGCCTTTCTCAGCAGGAGATCCGTCCCGCAGGTGCGTTTTCATCGATGCGCTTTAAGACACCGAGTTTTCAAAAGCCGAGTGACACCACACGGGCGAGGGAGTTCCTCGGTGCACAACGTGACCATCAAATTCAGCGTGATTTCACATCAGGTCTCTCACAAGGCAGGTGTGTGAGTCCCCCTCGGCCTCACAGCCCTGGGGGGACACTCCGCTTCCGAGGCGGGGACAGACCTGCCGGCTCCCGGCGCGCACCGCAGCCGTCGGGGGATGCATGTCGGTGGCGGCTGCAGGAGATCCTGGTCCCCCTCCGCCGTCGGGGTGTTTAGCACCATCTATGTGACTTGGCAGTATAAATCCCACGGACTCCAGAGACGAGCCGAGTTTCTAACATACATGGCTGCTTTTGAAGCCTCACTCTCCCGCATTGCTCACTGGGCTTGGAATCATCATCTGGCCGCGGCCAAACAGCTGAAGAAGCACCTGAGCAATTTTACTACTTTGAGCACTTCCACTGATGCCAAGCAAACGCTAGCAGGATCGGTCCCAGCAATAACAATTGCCAAGATGTGAGTGAAAGGTGTAGCATACAAATCCAGACAGAGGGGGAATCTGCCCATAGTTTGCCCGCCGTGGCTGTTCATTAAACCACTTTATTTTTTGTGTGTGTTTGTTGTTTTTTTTTTTAAGTGGCTATGTGCAGAGACTAAGCGGGGTGGGGGGGGAGGTGTGTGTGTTGGGGGGTAGTGGTGGTGGCAGGGGCAGCATTCTTTTCAGACGGTGGCTTTCAACCAGAAAAGGAAAAAAAGCTAATCCTTAAATTGGTCAGTTATATGAGAAGAAATGGCATACATCTTGGATACGTAATTATTAAAAATGTCAAACACATAATATACAACCCAGATGGAAGAGCCAACTCATTGTTCAAGACCTGCCTTTTCTTTGAGGTCAACCCTTATTTAAAGTTTGCATTCAAAATTAATCGATTTCAGTGTGATACACACAGAAGGAGCAATTCCAAGGCACCTTTGTGAATATACAATATTTAGGGTCCGGAATGATGTCTTGTGAAAGGTAAGGACAAGGAGATATCATCTGCAACAGTCAAACGTCAACTCATTTAGCATGTTTAATTAGGATTCTTGGCAACCTTAATACTTCATTCTGTTTACCACAGGCGACCTTCCCTGTATGTCTATGTTCGATTCAAATGGAAGGGCTCATACAAGCAAAAACGGTGGTCACGATCAAATCCGAGTATTCCAAACCGGCGTCACTCACTATTCAGAGCATATTTTTCATATAAAACAGAAAAGAGCCAGTAAAGGAAAACTGAGCACCAAACCACTAGCAAAAATACAGCTTGTCTTGAACTCCCTTCACAAAGCCTTCATTAAGCTCTCTTACGCCTTTTTCAAATCCAAAATGGTGGGACATTTAATTTTCAGCTTATTTGATCTCATTGAGAGAAGCTGCGCTGTCCCTCTCTAACCCCGGTAGTCTAGCAACACGGAGCAAGCCTAACAGCGCGTTACTTTATCAGTTCTGCTTGCCGGGCTAAATTAAAATGATGGTGAAATGCCCATCGCTCCAGCCACTGAGGGGACTGGTAGGGAAATGGTCCATTAAACCCAGATCAGGAGCTATTTATAGAACCAAGCGACTACTCGTTAATGTCGCCAGCGGCTACCAATGAAATGTCTCACAGACACGGGGCTAAACATTTACACCCTGATTCCTTTCCCGTTCAAACTTCCAGATGACAAAACGTTTAGTGAATGAACTTCGACTCGAGCAAACAGAGAAAGAGGTTTAAGTGTTCCTTTGCATCGAAAAAAAGGTTAGTTTCTTCCACGACATATTTCCCATCCTCTCCAAAAGAGACAGAGGGGAAAAGGGGAAATAATTTCTATGGGTGTGGGCTAAACTGAATGATTCTCTCCACCACAATATGAAGATTTGACTGTTAGTCTCTGAAAGAGAAGGCGCTACTTAGAAATCTAGAGAAGGAAGACAGCTTGTTATCTGCAAATGAATCTCTCGCTGTAACGTTGCGATCTGATTGTGCATTTGTTACCCTTCTGCATTTCATGTGCCTGCGCGCTGACTGGCTGCCAGCGCTATCTTACCAGCACAGCAAGCTGACGAATTGCTCTTTAATAAGGCTCTCGTTAATCTTTTTTCCCCAGGAGATCCGTATTTTCTAGTCAGATAAGGTTGAAAAATTTCAAACAGTGAGAGGCGGCGAATTGGCCCCTCGCCCCCCGCTCTTCCTCCCTGCCGGCCTCCCCGGCGGGTCCTGCTCTTTCTTTGCCCGGAGTTGCCGGCGCCTGCACCCCCCCGTGTGTGGCAGGAGGGGCAGCGGGGCCGCAGCCCTCCCTCCTCCGGCGGACGAAACCTCGGCCACCGCCAGCCCAAGGGAGGGCACAGCGGCGGGGCCGGGGCCGCCGAGCCCCCCTGCGGCCGGCAGGGGGCGCCCGCAGCAGGGCCGGGCTCGGGGGCTCTCGGCCGGTGCTGCCCCCGGCGGGGCGGCCGCGTCGCCGCGCGTGGGTGCGTGGGGTGTCGTACAGGAAGGCACGGCCGCACTTACCGCATATCTTCAGCCCGATCTTCCTGGTGCACCCGTGAGCCACGCCGCACCACGAGTCGTAAGCTGGAAGAGAGAGCAGAGTTGTTCCCCTGCGGCGGCGGGGCCCTCCGGCCGCCGCGCCACCCTGGTCCCCCGCACGGCTGCATCGCCGTGAGAAACGGCTGACTCCGAGCCCGGCGGCGCTGGGCGCGGGGCAGCTGAGTCTCGGATGACAGCGAGGTGACATGCTGGCCTGCCTAGAGGAGAGGGGAAGGCACCCGGGACCCGACATCTCATCATTTATTGGCGGAGCTCCAGGGAAGTAGCAGCTTAAAATAAAGTGGCGTGAAATGGGGTCACAAAAGAGTTCAGGAATTAATTGGGTGAGAAATAGTATTTGACTAGATGAGTGGACTCGCATCACTGAGCCTCGGACGGACTGACGGGCCGCCGACGGCCCTACTAGGACCGCACCCCAGAGGGAACAGGCTGCTTGTCAGCCCCTGGAGTCGTGGCTCGGACACGCCCCGGTCGGCCCCGACTGAGCCCGCGGGAAGCGGGGAACGAAGCCCAGGACCGAGGTGGAGGGTGCACCAGCCGCGGCCCCAGGCACTGCCGAGCCTCTTCAATCCGTCGCCCGCGGCACGGGGCAGCCGCAAGTCCGGCAGCGATGGACCCTGGAGGGCGACCGTGGGTGGAGGGCGCTGACCTGGCTTTGGGGCGTGAGGGGCGAAGGTTTCGGAGGAACTGGGACTAGGACGGCTGACCCAAGGACGCAGAGCAGCGGCCCGACTCTCGGGGAGGGGGAAGCGGGGGAAGCACCACGGCGCTCCCGACAGGGCGGAGGAGCCCTCTCGGCCGGGGCACTGCCGGTGCCCGGGGGCGGGGAGCCTGTGTGAGCAGGGCGGGGTGCTGCTGCCAGAGGTTATCTTAGTTTTAGCCGTCTTGCCAATTAATTCGATTTCTGAGTGTGACACCTCAGTCGAAGGCAGCAGTGCCTGTCACGCGCGCCTGAAACAAGACCCAGTGCTGCCGTTCGCCCCCTCCCCCGTTTTTCCCAGTTTCAGAATAATGACAATAATGACTCCCATGCTCGTTCCTCGCAGCTCTTTCAGGGTAAAAGCCATTACCCGCTCTGCTGTCCCTGACAACCTTTCATTTCTTGCTGTTGCCCGCTCTTTGTCTCTGATCTTTATAGCATCGAGTCTCTTTTTTTTTTTTTTTAAATTTTTTCTGTAGGCGACGGTCTGAACTGCCTGGCAGGGCTATAAACTGATTCTCTATCCACTTGCAGCAGCCTTTGCTTCCCGCTCACACCTCAATAACTCAAGGCGAATTCAGAGCAATTAGGAATATAACGCTTTGAAAAGCTGCAATTAGCATCCAAATTTCGCTTGATTACAGGCTTCAGCGTAGGCTGAAAGGAAGCTGCAGCATTAGCATTTATAAAATGTAGCGGGGAGACATCCGCTTTAATACCCTGGTATAACTTCGCCCTTTAACGGATTCATTTTCTCCACACCCCTTCCAACATCCCGATTTTTTGTCCATCTGGGAGGTCCGCTTATTGTCTATATCTCTCAAACGCGGCTGTGAGATAAAGACAGCGTTTGCCACTGAGGTGGGCTTTTCCTCACAGCATTTTATTCGCCACGGACCGACTTCTCCTGTTCCCAGTAGGAAGATGGTTTCTTTGTGTAGAGCACTTTCCGCACCTTGCTTAATGGCGCGAAACAGGGCTTCACAGATGTATCATTTCGTTTCGAAACTGGTCTTTCTGAGCCTAAATGGAGAAAGCCTCCAAAACACTTAAAACGAGGAAAATATTAAAACCTACTTGTGGGTCGCAAATTAGGTGGGGTGGGGTCCGGAGCATCGTTGGAGGACGAGGGAGCGGAGGAAGCCATCCTTTCAGAAAAGCCCCAGTCCTCGGAGCTCGTATTTTCTCGATATTCCTCTGAGGGGTGGGCAGCAAGGAATTTGCTGGAAGGAAGAACAGGCGGGTTTAGTAGTCTAGTCTCCTGGAGCACCGCACGGGAGTCCCGTCCAGACGCCAGCGGGCGGCAGCCGCGCAGGTCCCGGGGCGGCGGCAGGACAGGCAGGCGCCGGCCGAACCGGGAAAATGCCTCGACAGACTGAAGAGCAAAATCTTCCTTTCGCTAGATTCCAGGGCGCTACCCCCCGCGCCTGAATGACGGATTTAGCAGAGCATGAAGTCTATAGCAATTATATCGGTGGCCACTGAGCAGGGCAGTTATATGGCTCGCATCAAATGGAGACCAACGTGCAAAGCGGGCTTCGAAATCACCAGCCCAAATGACCTACAATCCCAAACAGAGCCCGCTTCTCGGCTTTACCAAACACATGTCAGGCTAAGGATTCAGGAAAGACTGACAGACAAAACCTCGCCACCACAAAGGTGCGTTTTGCCCGGATCCAACGGCAGGCGCCACATACGTGTGTATTTGCACACACATTTCAGCAAATCGGGGCCAGTACGTGCTCCGGCACTAACCAGCGATCTCCCGTGCCCATGCTGGCTTTAGTGGCGCAAATGGCAGGAGAAGCATGTCTGTCTGGGGAAAGGAAGGTGTAGGACCAGCCCTCGCTCCTCGCCAGATGTTCAGCTCTTTCCTGGCGGACACGGCGTTCCGATAAGCTGTGGTCGCTGATCGAGAATTGCCGGGTCAGTGCCCAGATAGTCTCTTTGTCCCCACTGCTACCTGCGATTTATTTTCTTCCCCTTGTAAAGAAAATGAAGGTCGCGGTAACGAAAGAACGCTTTCTTTGTTAGCGGCTTTTTTCAAATCAATAGCTACCGATTCATTTCCACTGCTGGCTGGATTTACACCCGCGCGTAAACGCAACGGATTAACGATTTCAATGGAAAACGGGTATTTAATTTTTTTTAAGACTAAAAAAAAAAACAGCCACAAGCAGAAAAGATTTTCTAGACAATGCCTGGAAGTGAAGTAACAGGTTAACACTATGTCTAGGGCGCTAGCTGTATCAAAAACCTCATTATTCCTCCATAGGTACGACAGCGACCAAAACCGATTTTAGGGGGAAAAAATGCTCCAGATGTTCCCAAATGCTTGAAAAAATAGGATGCTGTTTAGAGGACACTTACCGAGGGGGCGAGTGGACACTCTTATTGTCGTAGTCCAGGCAGGCAGGGCGACTCTAGCCTGGGAGCGACCCGCCGCTTATAAACTCTGCCAGAAACGACGTCGGAATACCAATCGCGCAGCGGAATTTAATGCGAGATGACCTTTTTTTCCAGAAGTGCTCGGATTTGCTTTTTTAAAATCGTGAATCGCCGGTTGATCTGCTTCGACGCAGGCATGAGTCACAGGACTGCCGCCACCCCCTCCGCGCCGCTCCGCACGGGGGCTGGGAACCGCTGGGGCGGCCGGCTAGGGCGGGGAAGGGCGGCCCACCGGCCCCGGCTGCTGCCGCTGGTCTGCTTCGCCCCGGGGCGGCGGGGCTGACTCCCGCGGCGGGTGGGGCTGTCCGGCCGCGGAGGGGACGGCACCCCAGGCAGGCGGTTCTGCCGTGAGAGCCCCTCGTTGAGCCCCTCGTGAGGACGGAGCCAGAGGCTTTCCCTAGACAGCACCGGCTTGACCCGAGGTCGCCAGCTGTGCTAATAGGCACCGCACACATCGGCGCACCGTTGAGGCGACGGGGCCGAACTCCCGCCCCGGCCGTCCCTGCGGCCCCGGCCCTCCCCTGAGCATGGTGCGGGACACGAATGAGCCAGGCGGGGTCCGTGTGAATTATAGCTTAGCAACACCCCCTGCCCCCCCCCTTCGCCGTGCCCAGGGTCTGATATGACCCACTGGCTCAGCCCGCGGTTCCCGCGGCTCGCCCCGCTCCTCCCCGCCAGAGGGTGGCAGAGGCACGGGTACCGCTGCAGGGGAACACCTGGATGCCTGTGACTTGCCCTCAGTGTTGCCATTAGATTACGATTTTATACCTTATACCAGACATACCTTTGCTAAAACCAGAAACATTAAGACGGTAAGTTTTTTGTACCCCTGACAACCCCATGTCTGTGTTACTCCATCCCACACCCTGATTATGCTTAAGCCAACGTTTTGTGGTGGCGACCACGGTGCTGTATTACAGCAAGCCATAGTAGCTACGCAGATGCCTAAACCAAACCCTTCTCAAAAAGATGTCACGTAAGGAGCTGGGAGGAATCCGCAATGAGACGAGAGGAGGGAAAACAGCCCGATGGAGCCAAAGAATTTCATCCTGTGCAGGAGATGCTGGGCAGCTCAACGAGCAGCAGGGCTGTGTCCTTTTTGAAGGACTCGAGGGAAAAGCAAAAACTTACAAGCCCGTTTTGTTAAGGAAACTGGCCGACTGACAGCCAAGTAGCCAAGACGATTGCTTTGTCGAGCACACTTACTCTCTAGGAACTGGACGTGTAACTAAAACACTGACAGCACAAAGGCTAATTTTTAAACACGGTTTTACAGACATTAGTGGCCCTAGCTGACATGACCTTTTCTCATATCTAGGCTATCATTTTAAAGGTGGTTTCAACCATTCGAGCAAAACATTTGCTTAGTGCAGAGTGTGAGAAATAATAATATAACTGTAGCTATTTGTCTTTATAAACGTAAACAAATGTTCAAAGGAAGTCATGGCAGTATTGCAGCCTACAGAGTCAACGAAAGACCACGTGAAGAACCCCTAAGCCATCAGTCACTGTGAGGTGCGACCCGGCCGGGTGACTGCCCTGCAGCCACACAGCACGTGTGCTTGTTCCTTCCCTTATGGCTTATCCAGAAGTGCGTGTGTCTGGAGTAAACAGACATGATTTAACACAAATATTTACATCCTCGTAGAATCTGAGGCCCGCGAGGGGAAGGCGCCAGACAATGAAGGCCAGGGAGCCTTCCGCGGAGCGTTGGAAATACGATTCTTTCCAGCACCTCGAGGAGCTGGGCGGCGCGGCGCTCCCGGCTCTCTTCCGCTCAGCCCCGCGGACAGCGCCCGCTCCGGCCCGGCCGCGCTGCCCTGGCATGGTGAGCGGCACGGCCGCGGGGCGGGGGCAGCAGCCTCGCAGGGCGCGGGCGGGTGTGCGGAGCCCTCGCTCCCTCCCGGCCGTGCAGGAGGATGCCGAGAGCGAACCCCAGAGAGCCCGGCCCCGCTCCCCGCCTCACAGCCCCTCTGGGTGGCGCTGTCTCTCAAGCCCAGACGCTCCGCAAAGCCCTGCGCAGAGCCCGCTCGGCCGCGGCCGCGGCTGCTCCGAGCCCGTGCTCACCACGATCTATTCGTCCCGGCCCCGGCAGCGACAAGGGGAAAGCAGCAAACTCTGGGGCTCTGCGTGTCCCCCGCTCGCTCATCTACAGTGTGGCTGTACAGCATGCCTGGAAATGCTTGCTAAGTCTCATTTGCAACGGACCCGCTTGAAAATCCGACCTAAACCTGAACCACACTCCAGCTCAGCGGCTTCATTCAGAAGTCGCCACACCAACTGAAATCTTTGAAATACCCTTGCCAGGTGAACATGCCCAAGCGAGGGCACTCCGAGATGTATCGCTTTCACCGAGAGAGTTCAAAGTCTTCCTCTCCAGCTGTGCTGCTCAACCAGTCTGCTATTTTCTCCTCGCATGTGACCGTCCCTTCCCTGAGGCTACTGCTCGAGTGCACTCTAGGCACAGGTTACAGAGAATCTCTTTGCAGTTGGGGGCCCGGAAGACTTGGGTTTTGCTTTGAATCCAGATGTTTACTGAGGAGGTGAAACACACAGGAAAAACCACTGATGCACGGTATCAGCAAGGCAGTAGGATGAAGATATATAATTCCCTTAGCTGAAGCTTATAAGCAGCACATCAGTTAGAACTCACTTCAAAAAGCCAAACCATGGGGTATTTATTGAATTCACTTCCATCCACAAACCGGACATCCTAAAATATGAATCCTGAATACCCTGAGTGGCCAAAGGAATGAAAGCAATGCAATAAATATCTTTAGCAACAAAGACTACTCAATTATTACATAGTTTTTATAGCTGTAGACATAGAAACAATGACTGTCAAGCAGAAAAAAATGTTTACTATTTGTATCGCAGCCTATAGGTTTGGGTTCAGAGCTCCATACCATATTTTAAGAGATATGAGTGCCTCCTGCCTAAACTGTAAGGAAGTCACAGTGTAACTACATGCCAATGGAAAGGCAAATAGAAAAAAGTCCCTGTGCCATAACAGGTTTTTTGTTTCTTCATATTCTGAACTACAGTCACATTATATATGCATTTACCTGCAGGCACGGCAGTAAATCTGACTTCCCGTGATTATTATTATTATTACTGTGGAGGATTCCCTCCATTAATACACTGTGTTGCCTTTGAATTGCCATTTTGCATGGATTATGAATACTTTAGCATGTTGGGATTAGGCAAACTCTTTCCTTGAAACTGTACACAACACTAAGTACACAGAACACCTGTGATGTTTCTGAACTTGTGGGTTTGTACTTTTGTCTTTGCAATCTGTGATTTTTTTTTCTTTTTAGTAACACAGTTATAATAATTTTCAATCCAGTACATTATTACAAAATATATTTATTGCATCCAGTATCTCTTCCTTTTCCTACCACTTCTGGTATACAAATATGTCTCATTTACCTGTATCTTAGGTAGAATGGAATAATTTAAATAATAAATTTCCTTAACTCTTGACACAGAAAAATTGGAAAATTGTTCAAAACTAAGTGTTTCAGAACTTTTCTGGCTATCACCTTCAGTGCTTAAAAATACATATAATAAATTACTGTATATCTGCAACCAAAAAAATGAATATGCCAAGAGAAAAAGTAATAAATCAGTGCTTTGATTATTTGGCCCTGCCCAGAAAATTCTGCAAATAAAAATTTGGTGAAGACTGTCGATTTATACTCCTATTCAACAGATAACTTTGGCTGTTTTCTGTGACTTGACAAAAATTAATTGAAGAAGAATTACACATTTTCTTTGGGTTTTATGAACAGTCAATAACTGATGTACCCAACTGGTGCATCACTCGAATTTTAAAGACAGCTCAAGATGAACTGCCAGACAGAACATTCAGCACTGCTGTGATGAAGGGCATTCAGAAAAGTCTAATCTGAAGCACATTGTTTTACATACTTTGTGGCTTCTTGTTTCAGGGTGTCCCCTTCCTGATCCAAGCTGGCATGTGTTGCAGTCCATTTTGATCTGCTTCATCTGAAAAACATCCCAAAGAACAACCCACATCCTGAAACAATAGCAGTGGCAAATTCCAACTCTCAGTATCCCCAAGCAAATATGGAAAGAAGCAAAGAATACCCTTACTTTCAAACTGTAACAAAATAAAACCTTTTTTATCTAGATGGATTAAAAAAAATTACTTAAGTTAGGTAACTATGACTGTAGCTTGAAAAAAATAACAAAAGCGATAGTATGCCCAGTAAGTCTACCAGTTTTAGGAGATTGCAATTTTACCCTGTGTCTGAAAGGAAATTTATTTCCTTTATTTCCTCCCCCAGTAACCCTGTAGAGCCAAGACAGCTAATGCCTGGATTTATTTCCCCTTATGATATGCTATTACAATTTTTGCATCTCACTGAATCATATCTTTTCATCCCATAGGAGGGCATCAGTTTACAATGAGAACATTCAGCAGTTTCAATAATGCTGCTGCAGGAGATCATGCAGTTTGACTCTCTAATCTCAGAACAAATTTGGAGAGCTGGACTCTGGGATTTTTTAACACACGATTATTTAAATTAAGCATATTTCATAAATACTCCTCAGGAAACAAGAAGCACAGGCTTTCCTGCTACCTTTAAAAAACACTTCTCAAATCATAACTCAGTTTCAGGTGTGGGCTTTGGAAGTCTCAAAAGTTTTTGGGATCATTAGAGTTGTGAGCTCAGCTAGGCACCTTTTTGTTGTTGTTGTTGTTTTGGGGGTTTTTCTCGGTTTTGTTTTTGGTTTTTGGTTGTTTGCTTTTGTTTTTTCCCCTTTTCCTTCCCTTTCTTCTGTAGTGGACAAGTCAGGTTTTGCCTTGACAAGTTCGTTAGTTTGCCCTGGATAGCCATCAGTACTATTGAAATAGCAGACTTTCTGCAGTACCACATTTGAAACCCTTCCTTCTTCAGGTTTCTTTTTAGCTAAAATATTACAGAAATGAAAAAAAAAAAAAAGTTTCTGAAGTGGAAGGTTAAGGGCACCTGATTGAAATACAAGGGGTTTAAGCAAAACACCAATACCTACATTTTTTAACACAGTGCAATCAAAGCACAGAACCCCAAACAGGGTGGTATGAACAGCTACAAAGATGGACAGCTGGCACACTGTACTCTGAAAAGTACAGTGATATGTGCTTGTCCACCAAGATATGGATTCGTCCACCAGAGAAAACAGAAGGGCAGGTAAGAAAAAAATCCCTTCTCTGTGTTAGACTGAGTAGTTCATATTCCCTGTTCTGAGTGGATTTCATTAGCATTCTTACAACTAACAGATTCCTATTTGGAGGTAATAGAAGAGTGCATGAGTTTTAAGCAAAGCCATCAGCTGTTATGCAGGCTTCTCTGTTCAGTAGGACTATGGAAGATTATGAAAACATTGAGGGGCCTTTTTAAGGAAAAAACCACTTCTCCCAGATCAAGAGAGGTGATTCAAATCAAAGGCATCTCCCAGACAGAAAAATCAGATTGGAGTTGGCTTGTTACAGACACATATTCCAAGCTATTTATGTAATAAAATCTCATAGTCTATTTCGTCCCTTCAAAACTTCTCTGCAAGCGCACACTTACCTAATGCTCTTGACTCCTCTTGATGGTACTCTGATAGTTGCACTTCAAGAAGACAACTACAGGAAAAAGAGACCTGCTGTCATCTGAGACAGCATTAGCAACTCAGCACTAGAACAAGAGACAGAACTTACCCATGTTATCTTTAACAGTTTTTTAACAGCCACAACAGAGATTTTTAAAGCTAAAACACATGAAATAAAGAGCAGCACTGCTCTGAGCAGTGAATTAAGCATAACCTCTCTCTTCATAATCTTAAGGGATACTTAATATTTGCTAGGGTTTAAAGGAACTGTCTGGGAAGGGATTCAAGAGAGTACAATAGATAATGCTCTGGTTTCTGACAGCTCTGTTCTCCCCAGGACAGGTAACAAGGTTACTTGCTTCCCTCTCCAGCTACAGAGAGAACACCAACGACAGAACAACAACTTGGGACTTCACTCCTCAGCATTCTTCTACCAGTTATCTTTTTTCTTCAGAGATTAATAATCTGTTTAAACAAATGTCTCAACTCCAGTGAAAGTAACGAGCTAGCAAAAATGCTGAGAGATTTGTCAGATATCCACACTCAAGCTAGTCATACCACATAGAAAAGCTTAAAAAGACGTTCCACTGGCCTATTCTTTCAGAGAAAATTCTGTTACAAGGGCTTTAGGGATCTGAAGACTGCAAGAACGAACAACATGTAGCTTTCCTAGGATGTTGAAGAGTCCAGAATTTCCTTCTCCAGTATCTGAAATGTTAGACATGGAAACTGGCTTGTGTATTGGTGTAAATTAGCCCTCAATGTCTTCAGATATTTACACGACCATTGCTTGCTAGAGGCATGCTATATAAAATGCTGCCACAGGCTGCAGTCTGCAGTAAGCAAGACTGCATTCTGGTTACTGGTTTTTAACATGTTAAAAAAAAATATCACTGTCTTTGTGAGTGAATAGGCTCTTCCTAAGATACAGCATGGGATCCAGGTGGGTGAAGGATAACTCCTCAGAAGTTTAAGAAATTCTTGTTCAAGTAAAGGCATTACAGATTGATTTGCTACTTTAAAATGTTTTTTGGTCAACAGTCAGTTTAAAAATGCATATTTTAACCAACAAACCAGTCAGCCAGCCAGCCAATTAACCAAGCACAAAAGAGGCAAAATCCTTTCAAAAAGCGTTTAAAAGCCAACAATCATCCTTCATTTTCACTTTGCAGTAATTCTCTACAGAAGAACAAAGATATACCGGTAATGACAGGGATGCCAGGAATGACCTTGGATGCCACTGGGATACAGAGATATTATACCTTGGACCAAGACAAAGTACTGGAGACCTTCAAAGGCACTTCTGCAACACAGGTAGATCTCTTCAAGCAATTAATCTCAAAACCTGTGATTTCATGTTCTTTATGCTGCTGGGGTTAAACAAAGAAACAGACCCTGAAAAGCTAAGTCCTGTTAAGAGGCACAAGTATTTGATAAGCATTTTCTCTGTCATGTTTATCCAAACAGATCTGCATCAGGAATTACTGAAAGGAAAATAACACAACACAGAGATACCACTTCACCTAGAGGCAGGAAGAAAACCATGGAAGTTCTTTTATATATAGGCACACCTATCTAAGCATGAGAATATTAACCTGTTATTTATCCAAGACTTATAAATTTTATTAAATTACATTTAGACACATCCCTGGTAAGCAGAGATTTTTCGTATGCTAAGGTAAAAGAAAAATACACACTTAAAATCATAGCATGAAATAGTTACCATATAGTCTTAAATATTAATACCAGGCCCTAGAATTTTTGTAGTGAAAAGCAATACTAAATTTTAATGTACTCATGTGTTTAATAAAATATGTTTATTGTATCTTTTCTTCTGCCTACCCCAAAACAGCATGTTAGCTATGTTTGGTTTTCATTAGTTAACTTTACTGAATGTGATTACACTCAGTCCAATTCTCTATACCTATATAACTGCAGGTTTTTTACAGTAAAATTATTAATATCTAAAAAAATTGAACTGTAAATACAGTAAGAGTTGGCTACAAGCCTTACCTGCAGAGGCATGGCTCAATCAAGGTATTTTTTCACCAGCTTAAAACCAGAGAATTGCACTATCTGTCAAGTTAGATGCATACCTTTTTACAGAAATGCCAGCCTATGTATATCCAAACTTCTAAAACTATTTTAATTTATTATCTATTTCTTTCAGCACTGTAACATGGTTCACTTAGTCCTCACCATGTGGACACCAACTGATTTGAGGTAATACATATGGCAGACAACCCACATAGATGTCTGCACTAAAAATTGCAAAGATATTAGTATAAAATGTAAACCATCTTGAGTTTATATAGATGATCTATTCTTGAGATACTCTGCTAAAGGGGAATTTGACTCTAAAGAGCATATCTGAATAATTTTCAAGTTTTAATGCCAGTCCAGAAAAATAAGCATATTTATAAAGTAGGAAGAATGACTCCCAGCCTATGGTTTTTCCCTGTCACTATTAAAAGCATTCATATGAATTCATTTAGTTCTTCAGCAAATTGTTTTCTCTCAGAAAAAAAAATTCAAATTCAAAAACAAGCAATAGGAGATGAATGATGTGTACACTAAAATGAATATTAGTAACTCAGGAATCCCAACCTCAAAGAGCTCGATCATTTTCACTCCTTTCAATTCAAGCGAGAAGGGAGGTGCTCCACTTCTCTCTGGAAAACAGTTGGTTTACTTATCTCTTATCCATGTCTAGAAAATAATCTTTTGTCCTTTCTACAGCCTAACTGTGTCCAGAGAAACAATTGAATATCTGTGGTAAATTTACTCAAGGAGTCTCAATCTTATAATCTCTTTATGCAGACCAGCTCCTCAGGAGCGTTGATTATGAATATTTCACACCACAGTGGCAGCTACTACTGTAGTTCATGCCATCTCAGTCTGTAACTTTTATAAATGTTAACAATAAATTAATATTAAATTGGTACAAGTCACAATCTTATCAGTTACGTAGATTTTCTGATCAATTTTACAACTGGCACTTACTCAGCAGTGCTATTTGGTTTATCTCCAAATCTGGACAAGAGACTGTCATTGAAGCTGTATATTTTTACAAGATATCAGGCAAGGCTTTTCAGCTAAAACACTCTTAAGAGCCATATCATTAATGTCAAGGCTAAAAAATCACAACAATTTTCAGCAAGCAGTGTTTTGATTTTAAAGCAGCATTTCTGCCACTCAAAACGACATCATTGTTTTGCAGATTACAGAGTTTTATAAAATCATGCTGGTTTTCCCTTGTTCAAGTGGTGCAAAGGAATGTATCAAGTTCAATACTCCTAAAATACTGTTTTGCTCAGCTGATGGTCTGTGTCACAGTTCCCGTGTAACTTGTTGCTCCAGCAGGAAAATACTTTATCAATTACTTCTGCATACATCAAGTTTGCATGTGTAATCAAGTTAGAAAACAAGATAATTTTTACAGGTGTAAGTTTGAAAATATTGCAAGTACTACAAAAATTCTAAGATCTGGTATTAATTTTAGTAAAGAATACTGAAATTTCTAATAATAGTTATGGTTAAACAGTGTACTTCAGCAGTGTATGTTGAAGGTTGTTGGAGAATCAAAATCATCAACTGAAATACCATACTGTCTCCACACTAATTCTCTTCAGACTTTTCTTCATCTTTACTATTTGAACAGCTAGGGTTTTATTTTTTGTTTTATTATTGCTGCTTTCATCACTTGCTTCGGCATCATCTTCACTCTCCCCACTGATGAATTTCTGTGCTGCTTCTGCCATAAAAATACACACAGCTCAACACAGCTCTAAAATCAGCACAGCTGGTCACCAGAAAATCATTCATTTATGGGAGAATATCTGGATGAATTACACCACCAAGCCACTTTGTTGTTCCTGTTTCCTGTAGGTACACAGTGGCAAGAGAATGGAAGGGTCTCTTTCTCTCTACCCCCTGCCCCAGGTACCTTTATATCCTACACTGATACAGGACTAGGAAGACTTGATCACAAATGAGCAGTGTAATCTAAAGTGAATATGTGAGAGAAGAAAATACACATCTAAACCAGGTTTGGGAGTATTCAAAGATGGATTAAGCTGATATTTGTAATTTTTTCCTTCTCATTACTTCTTTCTCATATTACAAAATTCAAAGGGACTTCTTGAGGCTAACATCCTTCAGACTAACATCCATTTCATAATAAACATGGCTTACATTTTGGCACAGTTCAATTGCCACGATCACAGGTAACATCTCAGAGCACCATCAGAGGTCATTTTGTGAATAAGGGGCAGTTTAAAATTGATTTACTTAACTAATTTTTACATATTCTCTGCTGAAAGTTTCCTGCTCAAGTACAAGAAGAGTTTTCTGGAGCATTCCTCTTCCGCTTCAGTGCAGGGTAAGCTTTATTGAGGTGAGGTTTTTATTGATGCTTTGGATTATGTTAGTTGATATTATATTGAGACAGTTGATGTGAACTCACATAGTCTACTTCTTCTGAATTTAGAAGACTGTTTCTAAATTTGTAGAATTTCGGACTTTTTTCTTTCTCTCTTAATATACTGTAAAATAAATACTTGCAATTGAACATTAACAAATGGAGAACGTTTACTTTGACATTTTACAGACCAAGGCAGAATATTTAAGACATAGAAACCCCAGACATAACAGAATTATTTTCTCAGTTGCTGGCTTTTAAAATACATTGGCAGGTTCCTGTTTGAACAATAATTCTCCATGTGAAAGGCAAGAGTGTCCATACAATAAATATTTTAGTTGATATTCTCAAACTTACCCACCACCTTTTCTTCAAGAAGTGGAAAAATCTGCTTGGCCTCAGTATTTTCTGGTTCATAGCTCAGAACTGCAGGCTGACAACATAAGATATTACAAATATATATGATGACAAAATAAACAGGAAAAACCACCCCAGAGATAAGTCTGCCTCTTATGGTTCATGGAAGTGTAAATCATGTAAGCAGTGAAAAACCTTACAAGTATACAGATCAGAAATAGATGTTCATAGCCTGAAGAATATCAAGCTTACTGTTACCACTCATGCTCTTGGGTAGTATGATAATTTAGGATTAGGATAGAAAGCTGAGAAATTACATTTAAGAGCAATAAGATTATAAAGATCTTAAATAAAGATCACATTTATGATATAATGATTATATCAATTAAGAATAATAGACACAGAAAATTCAGACACCAGGTTAAACCTGAGAGAAACCCCAAACATGAAAAACTTGTATTATTTTGCATACCACTTGCACATATGCACAATAAAGTGAGCAAAACCAAATTAAAAAATCTTACAGGGAAGAATGATTCTGAAGTTGAAAACTGCCTTAATTACATCCTTCAAGATGCTGTTAGACAATCCCTGTGCAATTGTAATTTTTCACAAGCTAATACAAATTTCACTCGTTTTGTTGTAGTAAAGTGCCAGTATTTTGGGTTTTGCCATCCTACCTCCCCTTACCCAAGTTCCATCTCTACTGCATTTTCTACAAAAAACAACTGCAGTAGTTGAAATAGAGGCTCCCTTCCCCATCCCAAAAACAATGCACGCAGGAGCTATTGACCAGATAATGAACAGGGAGCCAGGAGAAACCAGCTCAAGTCACTTGGAAGCAACAACAGCAACAGAGATCAAAGAATAAAATACCAAAGCCAACTACTCAATTAACTGACAGCAGTCAGGCAGGCAAGAGGGAAACATTTATAACCCTAATAATCATGTATTTAAGGCCTCCAAAGTTGTGCTGCTTGGCAAACGCAGCAAAATATATAAATATATTTCTCATCAGGAGTTGTCAGTAGGAAATCATAGGAATAACTGACACAATGTAGCATGGATATTTTTCACTATAAGCCAAAATCACGTGTAAATCTAGGTCTTGGAATGAAAAGCTGTCTGAACAACCTGGTCTAGTGGAAGGTGTCCCAGCCCGTGACAGGGGGGTTGAAACTCGATGATCTTTAAGGTCCCTCCCAACCCAAACTATCCTATGATTCTATGACATTCTTCCACAATTCATACACCTCTTTTCAAAATTACCAAAATCTGAGTCAGCATTTCCTATGCATACAAGTGAAGAAATTCTAGAAATTAGGTCTCAGTACACTGTCTATATTGAAACTGCCCTTACACCGTGTCTCCCAAGGAAGAGCAGAACCTTGTAATGAAGCAGCATTCTGATGCACTGAAAAAATAGGAGATGTACGAATATGACTTCAAGATCAGAAGAATAAAAAACCACACAGTACCTGGTTTATATTTGACATGCCCATAGGTTTCTCTTAGCCTTATAAGAATTTTAGCTCTAGTGCTTAAGTTTTCCAACTTATAACTTAGGTCTTTATATTGTAAAGACAATATAATTCAGTGGTCCACACACATTAATGCCCTTGATATGCTTTCTGTTGTTGCTGGGGCACAGAATGATCCCTGAAGAAACACTTTCATAAATGTTTTTTCAACTACTGTTTCTAATTGTAATGAATTTACACATTCTACACAAACCAAAACCATGTCACATTTATTTATCTATATGTTCACCTACTGTTATAATAGAAATATTAAAAAAAAAGATTAAAGGGTGAGTCACAGAACATGAACACATTGAGTTCCCATAATGTAGCTTACCCAATACTATGTTTTATTTGATCTAAATTACAATGGTGCCAAGTGAACCACAGGTTAAACAGTTCATCCATGCATTTCCAGTCTTTCAAAATTAATTGGGTGACAAATTGTTGTATTATTGAGCTCTAATTGCTTAAAAAAAGCATGTAATAGATCAGCTGCAAAACCGAAGACATATTACCATGGTACTGCTTGAACTGCCACTTCTGGAAAGCAAATTCAAACCAGTTGTTTCACATCTTGGCTCACCTGATGCAATTTCATTTCTCAGCTCAAATATTTCTTTGACTTGAAGCTCTATGGTGAAATTTTTTCAAGTTCCACTTCAAGTATACGATATCAAATTGTTCAACTCCTTGCTTTGTTCTATTTCCCTGATTAAATAATGAGTATTTTAAAGCAAATAATATTATAAAAATTAGAAATTGTTAAATAATTTACCTTTTGGCCCCTAAATACATAATTTTTCATTTTGTTTGTTTGCTTCCAAAATAGAGACAGCAACTTTAAAAAGCATCAATTTTCTATTCATGGTATTACTAAATTCCTGAGGTAGTGAAAATTTTCACCAGTTTCAACACAAATCCACTCAAGGATATAATCTGTAACTTTGGAATTACTTAATCTACTGCATGAAATGAAAAGCAATGGAATTTAAGACATCATTCAATTAATCTATTGCCACAAAGGAGGTGTATATTAGGTTCTGGACTAAGCTGATGTTTACCTTCTTGGTCTTGGTCTCTGTCCTTTTTAAGCAACTGTATCTAATAGAAAATGAAATGACAAAACAAAAGACCAACTATGTCTTTTTCTTTACAGCAGACTATCAGAATTTTTCTGAACATTCAACAGCAGAACAAACAGAACATCCTTTTTCTTTTCTTTTAAAAAAATCTTGGGACAGCATATTTTTACTTTGCTTCAGCTACTGAAACAATTCCTATTGATTTAAACAAGGAAAAAATTCAACAAACAAAAAAACAGCAAGGACTTTAACGGGGTTTCCTACAAGTTCTTGAGGTGGGCTCCTTCACTGGGGTCTCCATCACTACTAGAAGTCATCTATCCAGCGAAGTACTGGTATACAGCTCGTGATCTACCTGATTATGTGAACACCCACAGTTTGTTCTTACATCCTTCTGAGACCACTAAAACTTACATATGTGCTTAAACAAATTTCTCTGGGGATTCTTTAGTAAGCAAACCCCATGAACGCAACAATTATGCTCTTTAGCATTTAAGAGTTTCTAGAATTTATGATTATAATTTTTGACGGCCTTGATTTTCCCCTGTTATCAAACACTCACCACTACAGATTGATTTTGTAGTCCTAGAGGATCACCACAACAAAGCAATATGGAAGAAACATAGAGACTTTAAAAAGGTGTCTAATGTCTACTCTGTCATTAGGAAACAAAAAAATCAAGCTTCTATTTTTAATGACCACACATCTTACTCTAGAGTAATTTTCAAATCTTATTTGGTACATCTTATTAAAATAATGTTTAAGATTTACCAGCTGTTTCAGCCCTTGCATACAACAGGTACCTTTGCCCATCCCTTGGATAACAGGAATTAAAAAACTTACCTGGGAGCGAACAGACAGGATACAGCCCCTCCTGATTCACTGAGGTGTGGGTGGCATTCAAGGAGAGCAAGTGGGAACAAGATAGCTCTAGAAACAGAGGGAAGCTGTAAGCCATGCAACCCCTTTTCCACTGTCTAGCAGATGCCAAACCAAGTAATTAGGAAGGGTTATTTGACATTATATGACTGTACAACAGTGAAGTGCTTCAGCATGAGGGGCAGCAACAGTTTCTAGAATTGGACATCCAGAAAGGAGTGTGAATTCAGAGATGTATTGCACTTTCACAAGCACCTTACTAAAAGCTCCCTACAGTAGCTACAAAAACCTACATTTTTTCCTCAGCTGTAGCTACAGCATGACCTCCAGAACTATCTAAAATCAAAGTACAAAATTTGAATGTAGAAGTTGGAATAAAAAAGCTTAAAATTTGACACATCACAAAAATTATACCCAGTGCAGTACCATACTTAACCTACTTTGCCCTTCAGAATGTGCACTATTTATTATAATTCTAACTTAGTCCACTGGGTGGATTGCTCCTTTTTTATCCACTAGGCTCGATCAAATCAGTGCAATAGAAGAACTGCTGATGCGTGAAATGATAGGTCAATGTAACCTTCTCATGGAGTAATATCCCTGCAAATCACAGTAAACAAATAAAACAATGCATTTTATTTGCTGTAGGTATTAGGCAAGGCATAAATTATCAAAAGCTAAAACAGGAACATTTTAACTGCTAATATAATATATTTCTCCATACTACTATACAAAAAACCCATTTAAATAACATCTTAGCACACAATATGGAGGAAGAACTTTTACAAATAAATGGTGGTTGTAGTCACAACCACCACCTGCCACTGGACTTTCACAAATCAGTATAACCAATGGCCTTCATACAATGAAAGTTTTCTAAAAACTTTTGTCATCAGGAGGTGTCCTTCTTTTCTTGCTTTGTCAATTACCGATGTCTCTGGAGTAAGTTCATCTAAACAACTGGCACAGTACATTTAGCATAATTTTTATATGTAAGCGTTCTCTTATTTGCTATTTCTATTTTTCATTTTAGTTAGTTTACCACAATAAAGTTAGCATTGCATTCTTGGAGTTTCCATGTACTTAAAAAGAGATTTCTCTATGACACGATTCATGATCATATAAGAAAATACTTTGGAAAGTAAGCATAAAGGTAGTAAAAATTGAACTACCACCATAGTACTCACATGCTAAGATACCATCCTATAAAACATATTGGAAATATCAACGTATGATATTTTTCTTAAGGGCGTAAGATATTCTATGTGGACCTCGGCTGTGCATTGATATTAATACAAATTCTTTTAAAAAAACTTTTAGAATAAACTACATATATGTTTGTGTAAGCATGTACACACGTTTATAGAGACTATGGTTGGTAAATACAACTTACAGGAGCTTACATGGCTGGTGTTGTGTAATTAGCAGAGTACATGCTCATAATGGTTTTATGTAGCAACAGTAAAACGTAATGTAAACAAAATTTAAATGGTATTTAAACAGGAGTCTCCAATCTTGAGCAGTTTGTTGTATGTGACAACTGTATAGAGAACAAATTACATGTACTACTGAGAATCTAATGTGTGCTGAACTTTTAAGGTGGGCGGGTTTTATTTTCTTTCCTAAAATATCCTCAGGAAAAAGTGTTCAATCTTACAAACAAACACAGAGAAATTATTTTAAGTCTTAGGGATCAGTGAATGGGAAGAAAAATACATTATTGTTTTATGTGAGACAATAAATGTTTAAAATGCGTGGTTTAACATTAAAAAATAGTGCAAAGTAATTTTAAAGCCTGAAATATAGTATTTATAGTTATACATCTAACATGAGAAGGAGGTGTTGGAATGAGGTCTTGAAAATATGTCATTTTTTATTTGGAACATGAGTGGGAACATATGTGTTATCATGATAGAAATCTCAAGTAGAATACTCTTGTCAGAGCAATTTTCCAGCAAGCAGACATGTCAGCTACATTATAAACCCTACATAATACACTACAATGCCATTATTAATTTTAAGCAGGGTCTACCTGGCTATACAAAAGACAAGTTACAAATATTAATAGTATTTCTTTAAAACGTGATTAAAAAGTCAAAATAAAATCATTAGATACTAAAATGTGTTACTGATGCTATCATAGCAAACACACTTTCCAACATTTTAATAATAGACTTGGAAATTAGAAACTCCTACTAAAAACACTGCCACATTATTTGTAGTCATAGATACTTCATAAGAAAACACAACTGGACTGATCACTTCTGGTATTCCAAAATCCTGAAAAATAAAATTAAACATAAAGAAATAATTTTAAAACAAGTTTCACAACCATATCCACATAAAATCTAGTAGAGATCTAAAGGCTCCTATAAAGAGAATCAGCTGTTTTTCCTTTAATCTTAGGCTGAAAGGGTCTGTGACACAGTAATCATACTCCAAAAAAAACCCTAGGAACATTAAACAAAAAGATCTGCAACTTCTCTGGTCAGTCTTAAGGATATATTCTTTTTTTTCTATAGCATACAAATTAGAAGTTCAGAAGCTCAATAACAAAAAGCAGAATTCCTGAACACACAGTAGTTGTTCATCCTTGAAAGCAACAGACCAAGGTCTCCCTGCTCTCTTTGCCAGTACTGGCATTTATAAATATTTTCCCTTTGCTGCTCTCTCACTTTGAAGCAGCTAAAGCAAGCTGTATTTTGTTGCTGGGTTTTGGCCTCCCCTCACAGAAGGCACACAGCTGTCAGGAAAGCATGATGTTTTATGTTTGAATTCCACTGCAGGGCCAGACCCTGCTCCCTTAAAAGTCAGAGAAAGTCATTCCTTTAAGTTAATGAAGAGCAGAAAGAGGTCTTGAGTAGCAAGTTTCTTCAGTATTGCATGTATTTATAGAATCATAGAAAGGTTTGGATTGGAAGGGACATTAAAGATTATCTAATTCCAAACCCTCTGCCATTAGCAGGGACACCTTCCCCTAGACCAGGTAGTTCAAAGCCTGGCCTTGAACACTTCCCGGGATTGGTCATCCACAACTTCTCTGGGCAAGCTGTTCCAGTGCCTCACCACCCTCACAGCAAAGAATATATTCCTAATATCTGATCTAAACCTACCCTCTTTTAGTTTGAGCCTATTACTCCTTGTCCTGTCCCTCCTTGCCCTTGCAAGAAGCCCTTCTCCAACCCTCTTGTAGGCCCCTTTGGATACTGGAAGGTGCTCTGAGTTCTCCCTTGGAGCCTTCTCTTCTCCAGGCTGAACAGCCCCAACAGCCCTCTCAGCCTTTCCTCAGAGGAGAGATGCTCCAGTCCTCTGATCATCTTTGTGGCCTCCTCTGAACTCGCTCCAAAGGTTCACATCATTCTTATGTTGAAGGCCCACAGCCAGACACAGTGCTCCAGGTGGGGAGTAGAGGGGATTTCAGGGGTGAAATGACAGGCAGAAAACAACGCTACTACTTGGGGAAGTGGCTGAAATTCAGATACTTCATCAACACCCCAGATGTGAGCCTACTTACACTTCTGACAACAGAGAAGAGGCCACTGAAATAACCGTGGCAGCCCTGCATAGGTGATTAGCAGACTTCTTTGTGCAGCTCTGCCTATACTTAAGAGTTGCTCCACATACTATGAGCCCCAAGAGCTGGCAGCAACACCACACAGCTGCTGCTTCTACCCTTGCCGTATTCTCACCTGCTTTTACTTTCTGTAACTTGGGCACTGATGAGACTCAGTGTTCCCTCCTGCTCCTCCAGGTAGGTTATTTTACAGTCAACTCATACTAGCTAGATCTGTTTAAAAGACACATTGCATGGGCTAATTCAAGAGTAGGAACAAAAAAGTCAGACGAAGAGAAGAAAAAAAGAAGACCAGTAACTATTTAACCTCATCTAAGTAGCACAGAGTCCAAACATTGAACCGTGCCTCTTGCAACAAATACCCATCATCTGAAGTGCTCAGGAAACTCGATAGATCTTGTACATTGTATTGGGAATATATGTGTATATATATATATATATGTCAGACAATAATAATGTGTTACAAAATTTATCCTGAGAAAAATAAAGTATCAGAAGGGCTATCACCTTTCAGATGTTAACATCTTAACCACTTTCATCTTTTTGTATGGTGTAATAAAAGGAAAAAATAGAAGTCAAGACTGCTTGTCTAATCACATTTTATATTTTAAATGAAATCAGCTTTCATGTTATACAGGCATATAACAAAAAGGTTTGGAAAGCCATAAAACCATGTATTTCAATTCACTCCTTTAACTCCAAAGTTTTCCACTAATCGGAGAAAAGCTTCTCTGGACTTCACATAACCTGCTTCAGAGACAGGGACATTTCATAGCCCAGGGACAAGCTGTGAGGACATAGTGCTGAGTGGAAATGCTGTTGCACATTTGACCCTCAGAAGAAATGAACTATAACGATGCCAAAGCTTATCCCACTGCAGTGAAACATGAAGAGGCCACATTACATAAATAAAAGCTAGGAGTCTTGAGGGCCATGTGCATTTAAAACGAAACAAAAGAAAAATCAAACAAAAACCAACAGATCAATCAAACAAAAACCAACAGATCAACCAAACAAAACCCAAAAATCCAAACCAAAAAAAAACCCCCAAAGCACCAAAAGCCACTATACGAAAAACTTTAGGTATTTTGGACCTACGACTCTGTGAAAGTAGTTCCAAGTTGCCGCAAAGAAGTCTGAAATATGCCCAACGTTCCCGTCAGGTTTATTTCCTCAAGTCCCCTCAGCTACCACGCGTCCCACAGCAGAACGGCACCCGCCCAGCGGCTCGAGCCCGCCTGCTCAGCGTTAGCGGCAGCGCCGCCCTGAGCCCAAGCCCGCGGCGGCCGCACTGTGCGCCGACAGCCTGAGGTAGCCGCGCCCCGCGGGGGCACAGCGCGGCCGGGCCCGGGCGCTGCCCTGCCGCCTCCTGCCGCCGTCCCGCCCCTGCCGGCATGCCTTGCAGCGAGGCCGCGGCTGCCGTCGCCTGGCGCAGGGAGGGGGCCGGTGGGGCCGGTGTCCCGCGGCTGCTCTGGGTGGGAAGGGCTCGCTGGGGTCAGAGGGGCGGCCTGGGAGCCGCTGCAGCCCGCGACTGCCACTGGGGTTATGCGCCGGAGGAGCGCGATGCGAGACCGTGTGGGTGGGAACGGCCTGGAGAATGGGATTCTACGCCGTTCGTCAGTTTTAAGGGGCATTCAGACAACACTGAAACGGTTATAAAGCCATCATGGCTGCTCAAACAACTCTCAAAGGATGTTGAGACCCACAAAGTGTAAATCCAGTCATAAAGGAATGAGACAAATCCGTGATGGATCGATCGTCCTATCTGTGACTATTAAACACAACAAACAAAATGCAATTCCAGTTCAGGAAGTTTCTGAAGCACTGTTCCCCAGAAGCTGAGAGGCTGTGCCAATGGGAATATCTGTTTTATATATGCCTTGTTTTTAATCCACTTTCCTTAAGCATCTGTTACTGGAAAACAGGCTCCTAGGTTAAACAGGCCTTTGGTCTGGTTCATGATGGCTGTGCATCTTCATTATGTTTACCATTTCCCCCGGGAAAACCATTTCAAGCATCTCCATCACTGTTTGCCAAAGGCAGCTGCATATTGCAGGGGCTCTTCCTGCATTCTGGGACTCTCTAATGATTATGTGATTGGCCCCACGGGCATGTGCAGTTCTGCAGCTTCCTTATGGCCTTAAACACATGCTTCCACAAAGGCCCCGAAATGATTTTAAACAGATGTAGTTGGGATACTGTTAGGTCTTCCCTGAGAGCATTACAGTGGAGCAGGTAAAATACTCTGATCCTAGAAACATGAATCAGAGCCCCCCCGAGAAGTTAGGAAAAAAGCTGAGACTTGGTGGCAGGGTACTAATAAGAGAGCTGAAGGTGAGAAGGTATGATCCTAACCGCACTCTTCTGCTGTCACAAAAACTTTGGGGCATTAGCTGTGTTATCTGGCATGCCACCTATCCCTGGGCAGGTCTTTAGGGCTGATTCAATCATTTTGTGAACCTTTTCAGCTGAAGTGTTGCTTATTGCAGTCTAGTTCAAAGCGAATTTCTAATTAGTTACTTTAAATGAAAATAAGCTTGGTAAAAGTCAAAATATGAAAAAGTGTGACTTTACATACACAAATGATAGAATTTATTTGTAGAATTCACATTGTAAAAATCCTTGGTATTAATCATCATTAATACAGCCCTAAAAGCATCTCACACTAACAGGCATTAGTGATACATTCAAATTATTTGGTTAGGATTAATAGAGGATTGGCTTTCTGATCAGCAATTAAAAAGATGCTGCAGCTTTCTAAAAACAAGTACCCGTTTGTGTCAGCCAAGCTGCTGAAGACAAATATTTTCCTTTAAAAAAATCTTATTCTAAGACTGGATTGTAACTGGTGCCTAAGAAACCTCCATACATGGAAAAGGAGAAGAGAAAGTCAGGTCAGCCATAGTTCGTCTCTGACTCATGTAAGATTTCATGGCTTAACCAATGAGAAGAACATCTCCTGCAGGCAAGAACTCAGATGAGACTATTTTATGCTTTTGATTTACCTTTTTGAATAAATGATGACAGAAGAAAGTAGTTATCACTACAAAAAAGTGCTGTGGAATCAGCAGCAAGTCAAGAGATTTGGCTGCTTTGATTGAAGTTTTTTGTGTGACATTGACATGGTAGGAACTTGGTCATTTCTGCAGCAAGATTTCATGAGAGACTGTGCTTACTGCTTTTGAGATCAAGAGCAAAACATTCAGGACATATTAAGGATGGTATATTACACAGTCTATCGATTTTAAAGGGGCAAGGCACACCTGTAATTGGAGGTAATCTTGGTTGAATCACTGGATCTTAGATTCTGTTTTTTAAAATGTGCTTTGTTGTATGCTATGCTTTTCTCTTACACCTTTTAAATAGTAAAGAATGTTTTCTGAACTGAAAGAACAAATAATTAACACATAGGTGGCATATGCTCCGCAGGTAGAGGCTTTGCTGTGATCTAATGGTCTAGCCTTAGGAGCAGGATAAGGACTGCAGCACCCCAAGAAGGACTTGTGCAGAGAGGTACAACTCTTTACCCAGAGGCAATGGGTAATTGCAGCCATTCCCATGAAGGGTAAAGCTCCTGTTGTCAAAGTACCCAGCCAGCTCAGGGAAAACGTCATGTTCCTGTGCATCACACCTGCTCAGGGGTGGCCCATGCCCCTGTAGGCCCCACAAATACTGCAGCTGTTTCTGGACCTTGTGCAGAGAAAGTAAATTCCATGTGCTCACACTCTATGCTGTCTTGCAGATCTGTACAAGAACCATGGGGGAATCTAAACCTCCATCATCATTCTAATTGTTTTTACCATTATCTAAGTTTTTAATCTTTGATAGCGTATGTATCTTAATTAGGAGCTGGTTCTCAAGCGTATTGAAAAGCAACCAAACAAACCAAATAATTGTGTAATTCTAATACATCATTCTGAGTATTCAAAACATCTAATTGCTGTAGCTAATTAAAAACAGGCTTGAACTTACCCTCCTCCTTGTCCTTTCTTGAACATGCTCACTAGGTGTCAGAGGTTCTAACATCTAGATCAGAATCTAGATCTCAGTATTATATCTGATGCTTGACACCCATTTTAAATTATGTCTAGGATGAATGAATGCATAAATAAAAAGACAAAGGAGATTGTAATGTACTTAGGCACTTTATAAGGAATTATTTCAATGTAACATACTATTCTGCTTTACTGGCTGTTTAATATTTAATATTTCTTAGCAGATTAAAACTGTGGTTCTAATGAGAAAAATAATTGAATGATACATCTAGAAGGTAATTCCCACATTTAAGTCTCAGTGATTTCAGTACTTTGAAATCACTTTATTTAGCTTAGGAAACTTTCATCTTCATGTGTAATGAGGCACGATGATTTGGAGTTTTGTGGACAAGGGAGAGAGCAAACCCCATGAATGTAATGCAACAGCTGCATAGTGGAACACCCTGCAGAAAACTTCGGGGTTGTACTACAAACTCTCCTGAACTGTTTAAGTGAACTGGGGAAACTGAAGCAGTAGAGGCTTCTAAAAATTCTTGGGTCTTATGCTTCCTCTCTTCATCCAGGATGTGATGGGAACTAGGATTCCTTACTAGTGTTGATAGTTGTGAGGGCAAGCAAAGATAGCCCATGAAAAGGGAAGGTTGCCTGTCTGCTTTGTCTTCTCCCTCACCCTCCTCCTTGACAGAAGCATTATGATCTTCAGATCCTTGAATGTCTTTTTCCCCCTCTTGTGGGAAAAAAACGTTTAACAAGCCCTTCCTCTTATGAGAAAAAACCACTTCCCTGTAGACTGCCAGGATGTGCTGAGTATGTTTAGCATTGCTCTTTATATATTCACGATCTCATTGGGGTAGCAGAATTACAGTTCCAGTGTTCACATGCAGTTTTAAAGTGTTACAGAGAACATACTTCCCCTAAAAAGATTGCTCTCAGTTTTCTCTCTCTAACCTAAGTATTCAACCACCAAACACAGATTTGATTACAGTACTTTGCAAGTAGCTTCTCAGTGTCATTATACAATTTATTTAAGCATTTTATTAAGAAGCTCAGACATAGCCTTAGGCCTCGTGTAGGCACATAAGAAGATTTGGTTAATATTTTGGAAAATATAAAAGTGTAATCTTTGCCTGCTTAAAACTCTTTCAGCTCCTTCAGAGCAAATGAATAGCAAGAAGTCAGTGGAGCCACACTGCTGAAGGGTCAGGTAATGCTGCGAAGAATGGGCTTCCTGTATTAGGCTACTAAGGTGCACAAGCAGTGTTTTAGAACATGTAAAGCAAGCAGATGTCAAGTGTTTGGCTGTTCTTTGCAGAATTAAACAAGAGCAAAGCACCATCACTATTCCTGCTCAGAAGAAAAGCGAATTACTTAGATGTGAGGGGAAGAAATGAAGCCATTTTCACACTCCTTTGAGATTAACATATGATAGCTGAGACCACCTGATATTCTCAGGCTGTGTTATCTTTCCTGTCTAATCTTTGATGAGTGAATAGTGCGCATTTTCCTTTCTCTTCTTCGCATGTGGATTCTAGACCCATGGAGAGCTGTCTGAAATAAGGGTGAATGTGGCAGTGTGACTGACATCTCCTTTCCATACAGATGAGAGATCTGCATGTGGAGATCACAGGCACACCATCTGATCCTGAAAGAAGCATGTGGGATATGACCCCAAGTGAAGATATGGGCTTTGGCTAATAAAATTTCTTTTAACCTGCTTTATAATTAGAGCCTGTTTTGAAAGTATGCTCTGTGATGTCTGGTTCGTGTTAAAAAGGAAAACGAAAAATGTTTTTGAGTAGTATACAGGGTAATACTGGAACATTGTTCAAACAGCCCAGTCCTGTTATAAGAACAGGGACTTACAGATGATAGGATAATATATTGGTTTTGCAGACAACCCTACCTTTTAAAAATGCAGGAATATTTATACTAGTATACACTATCGTTTCTGATAAAGCTATTGACTTCGGTATTTGCAAACAGATACATTTAAGTTGTGAAAAGTATCAGTTTATGGCATTTGAATATTATTTTTCTTTTTGAATATGAGTATCCTAAAAAAAAGTGGGTTTATTTCTCATTTCCCCCCTTGTGGTCCATCGTTCCTTTATATTAAATGCTATGGTGATGTAATACTCAGTTCAGGACATGTCAGTCACTGTCATGGTAAATGTCTATAACTCAGTGGCAACAGAAAATTATAAATGTAAAAAAGATTGCATTTTATGATGGCATAGGCTGACAGGAAGGACAAACCAGGATGTTGCCTAAAGCGAGTTACTTGATCAGTATTGGCATTAATGGCCATAAAAGCCATGACCAATACTCCAGAGAAGGAGGATTAAGATGAACTGCCTTGGTACAAGGCTCGCATAAAAGTGCCTTGATAGCTATGCGCACAGAGATATAAATTTACTCTATTTATTAACTTCTGAGTGGTCTGTTAAAATCATTGGATATCACTGAGCAGTAAAAGGTATCTTTCACCCAAGAGTTTCAAGACAGGAGCACTGTAGAATCTGAATCTATACAGACAGTCTGGACCAGGTCTCTGCACCATTAAAGAGTGCACTTAAATTGTGCAGTGAATAGCAACTCAGTTCATACCTCAGTACAAACTTGTCACTTCTTCAGAAGGTCCTGGCCACTAACTTCAGTACATTGCAGCACAGGATGCATCCCATAGCCGCCTGAAGAGGAGATGGAGACCTACTACGTACCTACATGGCCCCACATGCCCTTGAGTGGACATCCATAACCTTTCTCAGGAGCAGACAGGCTTTTGTACACAGCCCCAGGTCTGCTCCTGCTGACATGGCTAAGCAATGATGTAATCACCAGACCTGGGTCAGGGACATGATGGGATTTTGTGTGTCCTTAAGTAAATGTGCAACACAAAAGATAATAAGAGATGATGAGAAGAAAAACAGCATTGATGCCCTCCAGGTTAAAGGCCAAATCTCACTATCCATAATCTTCCACTGACTTGTCAGTCAGAAGGTCAAAATATATGTTTGTTTTCTTTGATTTTCATTATCCATACTGAAACACCTACATGACTTCAAATCAGTTGGGAGTAAACATTAACAGGGAATAAAACCCATAAAGTTATTTAAAAGACCCTTTGAATTACATGCACTTCTGTTTTCTCTGGTCAAGACTATTCCTCCAATCAGCCTAGGGCCTTGGATCCTTCTTTTCTATGCCACATATTAACACTTACCTGACAAGGGTGAGACTTGCTGGTTGCTGGACGTTTCCAGGTCCTCAGTGGCTTGGATAATATTTAAATGCAAAGTTATTGAAGATACCCACTTGGCAAGCCCTTTGAAGGAAGACTCTGTAGTTTTGAAGATTTAGGGATCCCATTTGGTAAGTATTTTTTAAAAGTTTGGCAGGAAAATCTAGTAGGTCTTTGAGCGGATTCTATCAGAGTGACAGACCCCACATCTTTACCCCAAGATTCACAAGAATCTCATAAAAGGTGTGAAATAATTCAAAAAATGGTAACAGAGGAAAAAAAAAAAAGGTTCTCTGGCAAACTATAAAATCTGACAAGATGGACATTATACTTTCGTTTCTTACTGCTCAATATGAGAATAGGCTGACAAGAATATTACAAGGCTAATTTCAAAGTGCCTCAGTAATTGTGCAACTACTTGCACAGAGATACAAATTTGCCCTATTTATGAACTTCTGAACGGTCTCCTGAGTCATTGAATATCACTGAACAGCAAAAGGTATCTTTCATCTAAGTGTTTCAAGACAACAGCATTTTATATTCCCTATTTCTTCAGTATTCAGGACTAATACTCGATACATGGATTTATGAACTGAAATAGTTAAGTTTTAGTTACTTTAAAATATAGTCTCTCAAAATCTGCAAATAATTGAAGATTAAATATTTCTTTCAAAAATTGCACCCTTAATTTAATATGGAAGGAAGAATTACACTATGATAGTTTTGGGAAGGACATCTCCCAGTACAGTTTAAAAAAACCTTATCTTACTTTTTCTATAATAGTAGTTGAGGAGGTAGAAAACATAATTTTATAAATTTGTTGGATTATTGCAATCAAAATCTGGTCAGTTAGGACCAAAAGGTCAATCCTGCAACCTTCTCCCAGGTGAAAGTCTTATTTTATTCGGCCTTTGACTAAAAATAATTTGATTAACAACACATTAAAAACCCCCCAAACTGTCTGAAGAACAATGTTGATTACTTGTGGGGTTTTTTTAATGTTCTCTGCTTAAAGTTTGTCCAAGTGTGAAAATCACTTTTCAACACAGAAAACAGACCAAATCTCAAGTTTTTTAACCATATCCCACTTTTTGTTGAGATTAATTTATTTGAATTAACTACCAAATGAATTGGTTTGTATGATATATCTATTATACCAATGACATTTAAATTTTTAAATTAGGAAATGAATTGACCTTGAGCAGCGTATGTACTCAAAATCTATAATTAAGAAGAATATTAATCATTTAATTTTATAAAATGAACAGCTGTTCTAGTTGATTGGAAACAGCTAAAAGTATAAAATGTATTTTGTGAATGCAAAATTAAAAGTTAATTTTATTATGGGGTGCAATTTGGCAACTAGAAATAAATTCTTGAGATGTAAGCAATATATTTTTGTAATGCTCTACCTATACATCAGAAAGGTCACATGTATATTTAAATGCCATATTACTAAAAAAGTTTAATGATTTCAATTGAAATGCTATCATATGATTTAGCTATTTACAGATGAGTATGAAACAGCTATGATGCATATACACCTCCTTTTCCCAATGAACTCTTTAAAAGCTTTACAGGGAAATAGTTTTATTAAGTATTTTTTAATACTGTAAACTGTTAGTTTCACTTACCTAAGTAAGTGTCCTAAGTCCCTAATTTTCTGCCTTTTTTTTGGGGGGTGTGTGTGTGGGGGGGTGTGTGTGTGTATGTGCTATTCTTACAGATTAAGATTCTCATTAGCATTTGATATTATGGGTTTTCACTGAAATACATCTCTCTCTCATGACAAGCTTTTAACTAAGTTTGACTGTACGTATTTTAACCCATGCACTTTAAACCTTTAATGTAGCCATTGCACATGTATACAAGGTGCATAGGCTACAGCATGACACTACTCCTTTTTTTTTTTTTTTAAACAGATACCACCACCCCCTTGACATGCTGCTGACACTGCCTGGGCAATGGTCTTCTGCTTAAAACCTGAATTACTTGCAGGCTCATACTAAAGTGAGTGGTAAAACTTTCTGTATTTCAGTACAACCTGCACCTTGTAGAATGAATAAGAACCCAAAAATAGTCTGCTAGACCAGACAACATAGATGCTTGGCAAATTCAGCATGTTTTCAAACCGGAGAAAAATCTTTCCATAATAGTCCAGCTTAGAAATCATCTGTAATTATGAGGCTAATTCCTGCTAGTTACATCTGCTCTAAGAGGAACGGGTCTCTAGTTCTTAGTCAGGCTAAACTTGCACCAGAAAGCATCTAAGACATTGCTTCAGCTCACTCTAACACTTCATCTTGGCACTTACTCAGCAGTGAAAAGCCTTCACCATGTGGGAATTATTCTATCCTGTAAGAGACCTTTCGTACTCTGGGATACTGTTGTTTCTCCTGTACTACTACCAACAAAAGCACTTCCCACGGCTCTCCATTTCAAGTAGTTTTGATCCATACACAGAATTGAAAAACTATTTAGTGAAACAAACTCTCTTTTAAAACAATCTGAAATTCTCTAACTCTACATTCTTAATGTAACTTAGTATCAAAGAAAGGAAGCAGATTGCCACTGTGTGCCATGAAACATTTTAAAAGCAGAAACATTGTTATTCCTGATGAAATATTTAAATCCTACATCAGTAGTAAATAGGATGCACTTTTGTCTCAAAGACTTTTTTCACTAAGGACTTCTGGATCAGGTCCATCAGTTATTTCCTGCCTTGCTGTCACTCAATCCAGAACACTAAAGATATCTTCTACTTTATATCACTCAAACATACACTTCTGATGCCTCTATCTTTGGCAAAGAAATGCTAACTAATAAAGCTAAACATATTCCTCTCAAGGTTTTCTATAATAGGGCAGTTTATAGAAAATCCTTCAATAGAAAAGAAGACAGCTGCTTGGTTATCAATTTAGTAACTTGACCCTAAGAATATGGTGTGGGGAAGTAATTCAGAATAATAAATATTAAAATATTGTTAAGGAGCTGTGCCATGGTAACTGTCCATTAACTTCTCATTATTTCAGATATGAGGGTTCTCGTGGTATTGTCTCATCTCATTATTCTCTGAGAGGATAGATTCTTGGCAGTATTCGACATACATACAAATACATTAGTTTTACGTGTCCTGTCCTTACAAACATTTATCAAACTGTGTTTTTTCTTGATTCAGAAGTCCATAGCAAAGTATATGTCTTGCAATGTGGTTGTGCCAAAGCTTGCTTGACAACTGCCACCAGAGGATCTCAGCTGAAGCTGAACAGGTCCAGATTAATCCCTAGTGAAGTTTTGAAGGCACTTTTTATTTTATTGTCCCATTAGGTAATCAGAAAATAAAGCTGATGTCATAAAAATATAAGGAGAAAATAACATATTCTCAATGTTAGAATGCAAAATCAGCAAATTACTGATCAGGTTGCTCAGTTTGTTCAGCTACATAGATTTCAATTTAAAAAAAATAGAGAACTTGCTGCAGTAAGAAAGGTTATTATTTTAAAAGAAACATGCCTAAACTCATACTTACGTGATGCACAGTGAGAAATAAGGAACCCTAAAGGCTGTCACCATCTACCAGGTACTTTTAAACACAGTTTTGTGACAAGTATCTTCCCCTGTGCAGGACAGGGACCGCCACTTTGTTGTACTGGCAAGCTAACAAGTATATCAGCCCCTAAATTCTGCAGTTTTACAGAAAGTTAACATAGGGGAAGCATGTTTGGGCTCTGCTGTGCCAAAGACAGCTTATGCTGGGAATGGCTGTTTGTGGCTAGCCCTGTGGCCTGGACCTCTCTGAGAAGGGGCATCACTAACACTGACTGCTGCCCACTTCCGCACAAATACATATCCCAGTCTGTAGAACTTGACCTGTATGTTCATTCCCAGTATTGGCACTCCGCATTTACCTTTTTTCTCTCAGCTTCATGTGTAGGAAACAAAATATTGAAAATAACTTAAAAAACCCAACGACCCAAACCCAAGGCCAACCCACCAACCAATGCCGACAGGCACACCCGTCCGAAGCAGCTCCCGGGATTTTAAAGGTGTTTACCATGAGCAGCTCTCAGGTCACCGTGCGCTGAGCTCCGCTCGGCCGCCGCGATGCAGCTGGAGCCGGCCCGCCGCCTCAGCGGGAAATGGCGGGAAGGCGGCGGCCGCGCGCGGGGCACCCGGGGAAGGATCAAACGAGACCGACGCGGCGGGACCGGCTCTGCTGACCCCGGTGTGAACGTGTTTATTTCACGCTGCGGTCGCGGGTCGCTTTACAGAAACATCTCATGCTGGACCCCGCGCAGGGTCGAAGACAGAGGGGAACACGTGTATTCAAACGTAACTATTAAATAACCTGTACACAAAATTGCAGTCTGTTACCCTGAAAGCACCGAGGGCTGAGCCCCAGCACGGTTACACCGACGCTGCCACCTCACCCCCGGGTGTCTATAAGCCTCGACCCCCGCGGCCGGACCGGTCTGGCCCCGCTCTTGCCCCAGCGCCCGGGGCCTCGCCTCAGCCGCCCTCCGGGCAGGGCGCCTGCCCCGGGACGGCCCCGGGGCCCTATGAGCGTCCAGTCCCGGGCCTGGGGGTCCGCGGAGGCCGCCCCCAGCCGAGGTCTGCTCGCAGTGCCCGGCGAGAGTCCGAGAGCCGGCCGTCCTCTCCCCGCCGCCGCCGCCCTGCCCCCGGCGGCGAAACGCTCCCAGCCCGGGTCCCGGCGCGGCGCGGCTCGGCCCGCAGAGGCAGCAGCCGCCGGCGGTCCCGGCGGTCACAGGTCGCGGCTGTCCTCCCGCTTGACGCCGTCCGCCGCCGCCTTCAGCTTCTTGTTCTGGTGGGTCTTGACGTGCTTGGCCAGGTGGTCGCTGCGCATGAAGCGCTTTCCGCACTCGGGGCAGACGAAGCGCTTCTCGCCCGTGTGAGTCCGCAGGTGCCGCTGCAGCTCGTCGGAGCGGGTGAAGCTCTTTCCGCAGAAGAGCCAGTTGCAGACGAAGGGCCGCTCGCCCGTGTGCCAGCGCAGGTGCGCCTTCAGGTGCGAGGTCTTGCCGTACACCTTGCCGCAGCCGGGGATATGGCAGATGTGCTGCTTCTTCTTGCCCGGCTCCGCCTCAGGGGCGCTGCCCGCGGCCGACTGGCAGTTGGGGCAGCGGCAGCGGCGGCACCTCCTGGCCGTGGCCGCCAGGGGAGACTTGGTCTGCAGCAGGGCGGCGATCTGCGTCTGGTACTGAGCGAAGTCCGAGTGCCCCAGCACCAGGCTCCGCGGCAGCGCCGCCGCCGCGGGGAAGCGGTGGCCGCAGCCTCCCGGGGCGCTGGCCTGCTGGATGCTCCACCAGGGGATGTCCTCGGGCGGCGGGTTGGGCGACAGCTGCCGGCAGGGCTGGGCGGGCGGAAGCAGGTTGGAGTACCCGGGAGGCAGGGCGGCCTGGGCGGCGTAGGGGACGTAGGCGGGCGGGCAGCTGGACGGCAGGGCGGCCATGGAGGAGGGCAGCATCTTGACGGGGGAGAACTCGTAGGGGTAGGAGGGGTCCGCCGGGGGGGTGAGAGGCAGTTCGTGCGAACCCCCGAAGGAGGGCTGCAGGTGGTTCTTCTGAGGGGTCAGCCCCAAGCTGGGATGTGGCGGCGGCAGCCCCCCTGGGGAGTGCGCTGGCATCTCGCCGCTCCACGGGTGGAAGATCCTGGAGGGGGATCCCAGCGTCGGGTCGTAGGAGACCGGCAGGAAATCCGAGGGCGCTGCTCCCGGCTGCCCGATCCGGCTACAAGTAGCGGCCAGAAGAGCCAGGGGCGAGTGCTTGGCCAAGTCTGGGGAGGCGCTGGGGGTGCGGTCCTGCGCAGGAACGGGAGGGAGGGGATAATGGAAAGAGGGAAGAGAGCGCGTTACTTGCCGCTCGCCGACACCGGCCCGCGAGAAACTTCCCGCTCCGCTGCCCGTGCATGACTAGGGCCACTCCGCACGGCCGGTAAACTTTCTAAAAAAAATGCGCACCCAGGGGGCAGGACGGGCCTGGCCCCCCGCCCCGCCCAGAGACCGGTCCCGCCTGCGGCCAGTGCCGCTGGCCCGCCGCAGCTCCTGCGCCAGGAAAGCAGCCGCTGTGGGCAGGGGGGCAGCCCCAGTGCCCCCCCCCACCCCTTGCCACGGAGCACTGCCTGGAGTTAGTGATGCGATGCTGGCGAGAGAGGGAAATTACCGGCCCGAGAAGCCCGAGCCCGGCCTCCTACCACCGCGGGTGTCCCCACCTACCTCTCCGGGCCGTCCGCCGCGTAAAGCCCCGGGAGGGAGGCGGCCGACGCCAGCTGCCCCCGCGCAATGCGGGTCACAGCCGCGGGACTCGGAGCAGCCCGAGCTACACCGGGCGCGGGTACTGACCTGGAGGAAAGCCTGGAGGGAGTCGTTCCGGAGGACAGCGACCGCGGCCATGGCTACTGCGCCCGGGGCGAAGGGAAGGCGCCGGGGCACTGCCGAGGCATGAGGACGCCGAGGGGAAGACGAGAAGCTGCCCAGTTTCCTTCTCTCTCCCCCTCTCTCCCTTTCCTTCTGATCTCTTCGCCTCCGTGCGCGTCTCACCCCCCCGCGCTGCGCGATCTCCGCGGACTGTCTGACTGCGCCAGGATCACCTCCAAGAATTTGATAAGGACTTTGCTGGGCCGCCAACCAGTCAGAGGGAAGATTTATGGCTTTGAAGTTTGCCGCTACCCAATCATCAAAGAATAGCGGCTCTTTCAGAAGCGAAAGCAAATCCTTTGAATCCACAAAGCTCCTATGGTGTGTTTGTTGGTCTGGATAAAAGAACTGATTATTAGGGGGGATGGGAAGGGAGGAGATAAAGGCGGGACAATTAATGAAGTAATCACTATGTGGGAAATGTATATACACAAATAATTGGATTTTCTTGATCAAAGGACCCCTTACCGCCTAGAGACCCTCGCGTTGGATGTGCAAGACACTGGATCCCCCCTCCTTTTTTTTTTTCTTTTTGCAATTAAATTTGTGCAGAGTCCTAAAGTGACAAGGCGTCTTTGTTATCGCTCGAGAAATCTTCCTCCGGATTCCTCTGATAGTGTTTAATGACTCAAAGTAACACAACACAGCGAGTTCACCTGATCGGGGCTGGTCGATCCCAGCCGTAAAACTTCCCTGGAGTAATTGTCGGTGGTTCCTCCCCGCTCCCTCCCTCCGCCCGCCCTTCCCCCGAGGCTGAGGGGTATGCCCTCGATATGACTCCGCAAATAACCGCGCATTTTTTCCTCTGGTAGCTGGATTTGTTTCACTTCGCTCAGCCGGCATTGCCCCCTTATTACCGGGAGCCCCCGCCTGGCGCGGGGCCAGGCCAGGCGCCCAGCCGGGCCCGGGGAGGAGCGGCGGGCTGCCACCGGCAGCAAGCCCTCTCTCAGACAGACACACCGACAAACCGGGCAGCCGGGAAACAGAAAAGTTTCCTCTTCCCTAGAGGGAGCCGGGTGTAAAAGACATAATTTCTTTAAATGAAGACCGGAGTCTCTCTTGGCGGGCCTGCCGAGCCGGCCTGTCTTGCGAAGGGGGGGAGTGCAGGTCGGGGCGGCTCCTCGGGAGCACGAACGCTGATACCGGGTCTCTGCCTCACCCGCTCACTCACCTCCTGCCCCAAAGCCAAAGTCGGCCCCGAGCGCTTTGTGACCTCACCCCGCACCTTTCGGCCTCTGTCTATACATGTCTATACGCCTGTGTGTATGAAGGATCTAACCTGCTTTGCGTTCGACCATGTGTGAAGCTATTGACCCTCTAACCAGCACCAGGCACATCTGGGTCACAGCTTGCCGCCACCGCCGGCTGCTGAGCTCAGTGGGCTGCAGAGCTGGCGGGACCCCTGGCATGTGCCGCCCAGCGAGGGGCAGGCGGGGCCCCGCACTTCTCCGCGGGCCCGCTCAGCTCCGCGCTCCGCCGGGGGCCCTGGAAACGCGCTCCTCTCCTCCCCGCTTCCCCATCTGCTCCGAGGCCATCGCAAACGCCGGCCTGTTTGGCCAGGTACCAAACCAGGACGTTCATCTCCGTCTTGAGGAGGTGGGGGTGCCCTTTCGGGCAGATGCCGGCTGGCTCTGGTCCTCCGGAGCTGTTTGCACAGGTAACTCGATCCTCTCCGCAGTCGCTGGGTTCAATTGTATTCGCACCGCCACTGAAGTCTCTTTAAACGCCAGCACATAGAGATCTTTATCTGCCTTTCCTGTGGAAACAATCACTGTCCGCTCAAAGACTTTCAAGAGTTGGAGGGCTTGAATTAGATCGGTTTCTTTGAAGGGATTAAAGTGCCAAGTCCTCTCCCACGGCTCCATATTGAGTCCTGGGGAGAAATAAAAGCTCGATCCCGTGTAACACTACGCAGAAGCCATATCAAGCTCTTTCCATGTGCCAGGTAACCGTTTCACCAGGTCGGCAACAGGGAGACAAGGGTCTCGCATCCAGCGCTTTTACCACGCACTGATGCATGGAGGCAAGGCTCACCGCTGCTGCAGGACCCCGCGGCCCAGCAGCAGCCCCCGCCAGGGCGTGAGGTTGTGGGCAGTAGGGTTCCCCATCCGCCTGCAAGGGTGCAGGGCTTACGGGGTCCGGCACCTCCATCCACCACACACGAACACTTCCCAGTACCGCCGATGCGCGATCCGCCGGGGGCTGCGCCGCGTCCACACGGGACATGGCGGCAAACAGGGAACCACAGCGAGCTGCGGCCGACAGCGCGGCCGGGAGGGCGCGCACACAGGCACAGCCCCGCACACGCCCGTCCGCAGCCGTCGGGTGCCCCTCGCTCACTGCCAAGCTCCAGTCGCGCCACTAGAACCGCGTCGGGACAGGAGCGCATTTGTTGTCCCCTCGAGTCTAAGCTGTAGCCAGGGCAGCCGGAGCCGAGGGGGAACCCCGACGTGGGGAGCCCGACCCACACCTCTGCTCCCTGGAGGAGCAATAACCCGCCAGACAAGAGAAACGGCGGCGCTCGCACTTGCGTTGTCCCTAAACCTCTGTATCCCCAAACTTATGTCAAACCCACAGAGCTGCGAGGTGCCCGATTTAACTCCTACCTCGATTTTTGTTAATTCGTTTAACCTAATAATTGCCAGAAGAATACTCAGAACAATGAATACTCAGCACATGGAAAGAGCTTGAGAGTGGATAGGTAGATCAGGAGACACTGAACACCTTGAGGTTCCCTCCATTCTCTAAAGTATGGTATGTCCTCATCTATCTCGACGAACCAAAACGATTCGACAAGTTACAAAAGAGTTAGGGGAAAGCTGGATAAGTTTCTATACAGCTGCCACACTACAAATGCCATAAATCTGCATCCAAGAAAGCACATTACTTAAAAACAGAGAATAAATTCTCATTTCTGGAAGAAACCAATGGGCTGAAAAATGAAACGTTGCAGTCATAATTTTCTGTACAAATAATTAGTGTTCAAACTCGGAGCATTTGAGTCTCCTGAAATGTATTCTTAATGAAGTGATGTTCAGAGCTGTCATTAAAAATGCAGGGCTGGAAGATCAAAGTACAATATTTATTTTAGAAATTTGTTTCAGTTATCAGGAGATACAGGTATCAAGGCCAAGTGTCAATTCAGTTACACAAAGCACTATTTCCATGAGAAATGGGCTGCCGCTACGTCCCAGTGTAAAGCAAAGGGACACCAGAGATGAGCCGCAGCGCGGGAGGCGGCGCGGCGCCGGCGGGGGGGGCGCGGGGTGCTCCCGGCAGCGCAGCCGGGCCAGGGGCCGCTCGGAGAGCGGCGCTGAAAAGCACAGCCCTGCGGGGAGCTTTGGCCCGCAGACCAAGGGGCCGGTCCCGACCCGCAGGGCTGTAAGGGCCGGAGCGGCGCTTGGGCCTACCGGGGAGGCAGCGGCAGCGCCGTCGGCGCCAGGGACAGCACGGCGGCCCAGATGCAAAGAGCCGGAGCCTGAATTGCTGCAGCCACGGGGCTGAGGAGCAAGGGGCACGGCTCCCACAGCCCCCGCTGCCTTCGTGGGACCCTGCCTGCTACGGCGAGCAGCGAGATCCCTACCGCCCCCGGGGTCAGAGGGGCTCAGCCTGCGCTGGGCTGGATGGCTACCGTCGGTTTAAACACAGTGAATGTAAATCACAAGTCACCATCACCATTTCCTAGATAGGTGTCTTGAAATTCAGGATTTTTCAAATGCAGGTATCCCAGAGTGGCTGAGCCACCTTGCAGGGCTCCGTGAACCTTGGTTTGAACGCAAGTAGCAGAGAAAAAAAAAATACTCGGGAATAACAGCTGCTTGCGTGACAGTGGTACCCTCCACGGTTTCTGCTGTGCTTCTGACTTCTGGGCCCCAAGTACCTCATCCCGGAGCCTACCCCAAAACCTGTCCCAGTGATGGCTCACACTGCCACAGCCAGGTCCTCTCATGACATTCACAGTCCCTCCAAAGACATTTGCAGTCACCTGCCATGACCCCCTCAGTCCCTCCTGTGATGACCCCAGTCCCTCAGCTCTTCCAGTGTAGCCACGAACAACCCTGGAAACCTGGATGGGCTCTGGTCACCCGCCTGTCCACACCTTGGGGTTCTAGGGTTGCTTTCAATGAAATATTGTTCTTTAGCAATTGTGAAAAAGAATCAGAATCTTTTTAAAGTGAACAGCTGCATTAACATTCAGCCAAGCCTCCTAGTCAAGCTGTCCATGAGAGGTGGCAAAATTTAAACCTGAAAAGGCTTTAATAAGCTTGCTCCAAAAGGCAGTGTCTACACCATCCGTCATTCTGTCTGGTTTAAAGATGTACTAACAGAAACCACCCATCCACAACAGCAAGAAGTTTCACCAGAAGGTAAATTATCCTAGGTATACAGCTTCAAGCATGTGTGGATACACTACCAACAGTTCTGAGTTATATGGCATTAATACTATTTTTATTTACTTCAGCATATTCATATTTTTACAATAGGCAACGTGACTGGCGTAAGAAGAGGAATCACCAGTTCACACAGAGTAATTTGAACATCAGTAGATGAAAATAAAAGAAACATTAAAAACTGCTATGGTATCTCCCGCTTTTTTTCTGTGCATAAGGGAAAACCACAAAATCCTAGACAAGATCAGCACATGTAAAGGCATATTTAGGATCTAAAGGCTTGCCTCAACATTTCCCAGTCTAGGTGTGGATTTGACAAAGATTAATAGAGGATTTCCCAAACTTCTGAAAGCTGAGCTGCCCTTTATGAAAAGTAGAACAAGTTTTATGCCTCACAAAGTTTTACTACCTGCTTTCAAAGGTTTAAATATCTTAATGTATTCATCTTCTGCTCTGTCCTTGGCTGGCCCTTCGTGGCTCTTCCTTCTATCTTGGGGAACATCGGCGAACGTTTTTGGATATACTTCCTTCCCTTGCTTCCATACTTTAAAAAAGAATCAGACTCTTAATCATAACAATATTGAAAGTGTTATTCCTGGTTCTACTTGGAATGCCTGGGACACTTTTTAGTTCAAAATGATAGTTTCAAATTCTCTGGAAGTGCCTTTCTGCCTTTGGCATACATGGCTGCATTTTCATCACAACTCTAATAGCTAGAAATGGACTTCTACAAAACGGAAAGCAAGCCAAGACTTGGGTGAGCAGCTGAAAAGGATCTGCTGTGTGCATCCTGCTTGTCCTTTCATTTGGGGAAATATTAGGGAAAAAAAGCCTCTGTATTTTTGATGAAATGCATTTGCTTGGGGAAGACTGGATGGGAACTTTTAATTTTATGACTACAGATACATATAGCTATTCTTTTTTTTTTGCATTGCAATTATTCAGCCTAGAATGAAAAGGTAATTAAATTGTTATTTGCTTCCTCTTAACTACAGAAAGTATATTATCTAAAAATTTGGTCTCACGATAATTACTTTTAGTTACTTAGTATATTTATTGACAAACTAAACAGTTGCCTGTGTCTATACTGTGTTAGAACTGGAAACAGCACAAAGTTTATGCAGAAAGATCATTGCTTAATCTACACATAAATATTGGATGATCATATGCCTGCCACATTGCTATTGATTTGGCTGAATGGATTAATCCAACACTGTAAAAATACACCTGTTGCTTAATGAACCCATGCTGTAATTATAGAACATTTTGGTACAGAAAATATTAAGTATTTTCTAATGGCAGTATTTTTCAATATTTCAAGAATCACTTTTGAAATAACCCATTCTTCAAGGACTACTGAACAATGTATGAAAATGTCCATAATCTTTATTACAAAAGGCAAGTGCTCTATACAAAATCTTCAACAACTCCACTTTAGCTGGGGAAAAAAAGTAGAGATGTGAAGAAAAAGCCCAATAGTTGGATTGTAAGGGTCAAAACAGGGACACAGATATGGTACATGACCGGCGTTGAAGGTGTCTCACGTAAGAGATACTGTCTTCACACTGTGGGAGAGAATCTGAAGATGCTCTCTGTGTAATGCTTTTAAGGCAGGTTTTTCCAGTAATACATACATATTAGTGAAAGGCAGCCTATAAACTATGACATAGGTGAGTGTCCCCAACAGGGGGAGAGTTTTTGAAAGGGACCTAGAAGAACTAAATTTCTAAATTGAGAGGGTTTTTTTAAGTGCCAGGCTTCCTGACTGCCACCAGAGGCTCAGGACCCTGTGAAAGATTGGGGAAAACTTCAATTACAATTCTGAAATAACTTATCTCTCCCTAGCTGAACACTGCTCTCATAGACTGGCAGAAAAGTCTTTCCAGAAAAGCAATGTACAGTATGTTTCAGCGTCACTTCATAAATTGATGCCTTAAGTGGTGCAAAATAATACATAAGTAGTTAAATGCATAAATTACATGGACTACCCAAATATAAATTTGCCTCCCTCAAATTCTGAGAATAAAAATACCATCAATGAAATTATTTCAAATGTATTTTAAATACACAATATTTGTATTATGCTTTCCATCCTCACAGAACTATAAAAAGGTGAAGTAATTCTCAGCATACTCTTATACACTACAGTCAGCTTCCTTCCCCTTCTTTACAAGAGGAATAACCCTCGCTATACACACAATTGCTCCAGGCTTGAAAAGAGGAGCTCCTTGCCTCAGTTCTGCACATAGATTACCAGGCTGCTCCTCACCAAACACTTCAACAACTTACCCCAGCTCAGCTGAAACCTCAGTCAGGAGTACTGGTTGAGGTATGTACCTCCTGCTGGCTGGCTGACCATGCCAAATCAAAGCAAACAACCCTAATCTAGGAATAAATCACATTTCACTTCACTCTTCAGTGAGCCGCTATTGCTCAGGGACAAACAACTTGACCAGCTGTTTGAGAACCCAGAAAAAGAAGAGGAGAAAGGATATTCTCCTCAAAGATGAGGGTGTCAGCATGGCCATGACTCGTGAACCAGTCTAATGAACAGTATCGTTTTTCTCCCACTTCTGGAACCTCTGAGACAGAGGGAGAAAAAAGAGAAGATCATCAAATGGTTACGTTTTTTGGCTTCTCTCCCTTAGTAAATCTCACATTCCTATTGCCTATACATGAAGAAAGCTTGCATATTCCACTAGCATTGAGCTGAGAGAATCACATATTACATGTGAAAGAGAGAAGAGTCCATGGCAAAGGACAGATACTGCAATCAAGTTGAAATGTTTTAGTCTAAATATATTAGTCTAAATTACCTAACTCTTATGCTTGGAAATAAGAACAAGACTATGATGCTGCAGTGCTGGCACTCCAATACCCAAATAATACAGAAATCTGTGACTGAAAATGGAGTGCTTCTTAGGAGATCACACTAAACCACAAAGAACTATTTTCCAAATGTTTTGTCTTAAAAAAGAAAGCTTGGAGAAAAATCCAAATGCCAAGTCATGCAATTTCATTGGTGTCATCAGACTAACTTCATAAAATGCTTTATCAATGCACAAGAATATGGGGCTGAAAAATAATATTCTATCAAGATTCTTACAGAAGGCAGTGGAATAGATGCCCAGAAAAACTGAACTGGGCTCATGATCTACTACTTTTTTCTACTTCCATTGCTACACATGCTAAGTGTACTTGGCACATGAAGTGATTCAGAAAGAAGCTGCTCTATAGTGCCAATGATTCTCTTTAATGAGATACAGTTATCAGTTGATTTATGAATTCCTGCTGCCTGTTCTCATTAAGGGTAAGGTAATTTGCATTCTAGAAGTAAGACTGTTTACAAGAGAACATAGTAATCAAAATCCCTCTAAATCAAGTTTTAGAAATGTACACAGTGACGCTAGAGGTAGTTCTAGCAATGTGCATAGCTTTATCCATTAAACTCTACTGCAAAGACTCAAGAGAAAGCGTTACATCTCCAGTTTTATCTAGTTTTCCAAATTAGTACGGCATTCCTGTATCTCAGGAATTTAATATGGGAAGGGACAAAACGAACTTTCTGCTTGAGCCTTCTGATACCCTGGTGACCTCCTCCTCCTGGGAGATCCTATGCTGTTAATTTAGATACCATATGCCTCACTGGTCATCAATTCAATTGCTGCTCTCTGTGTTATAGCCTTCACAGGGATTTTGATCACATTGCCTACAAAACGAATCACTTCCTCTGCCTACCATTGCTCTACCAGTCAGACAAGTCCCAGCTGATCAGTATTTTCTTATAAATACTTAAAAATAGCACAGTCTAGTCAGCTTTGTTCTTTCTTTTGGTATTTACTTCTCTGCTATCATCTATACATTATTTGCAGTGCCCCAAGTAAAGCATCAACAACTGGAAAATAGCAGAGGAGGAATGTAGGAAAAAGGAAACAGCTACACAGACTCTGAACTAACACTACTGGTCAGATGTCTGAATGTAAGCCAGCATTTTGGGAGGGGTCTGAAGCAAAGCTTAACCATCTGGGTGGAGAGAAGAGGTAACCTCCAAGCAGACAGCACACTGGTGCTGAGACGGACTGGAGAGGCTAAGAATGAGCATGGAATTACACATGTTAATGCTGGGGACACTGATTATGAGAATACCAAGATGAATGGAGCAGCTCAGCCTGAGCAATTGATTGAAGCTGTTTTCATCTCTGTGGGGTGTACTTTAACATTTCACCCTATGCAGCCATATACAGCCACCTCTGACACTCAACTCATACAAACATTCAGCCTAGATAAGGTGTGGAAACTTTGTCTCCACTTCCCTGTTCTCTCCTGTCACCAGCTAGAAAAGCAATTACTCTTCACAGTTTCCCTTTCCTCTTTTTGTAAACTTCTGTCAACTTGCCACATTTACCAGTGACAAGATATGTAAGGATATACCAGCCAGGTGTGGGAGGAATATTCAGGATATTTTTCTGAGTAACAGGAGTGCAGCTGCTGAGATGGGGGGAAATATAGAAATGGGATCAACAAGCAAAATCTTGTGACAGTCCTGAGTAAGAAGGTGGTAAAACTGCAGTAGGTGTACTGGGAGGAGCTTTAGTCACATTGAGGACATCATCTTTAAAGCATTTATCTTCACAACTCCTCTATAAAGAAGTACTATGTTATTATTGCTTTTTTATCAAAGGCAACACAGGGGATAACATACCTTGTTCTATGTCATATATTAACCCTGCTGAAGAGCAGGGAGTTGGACTGATGAAGAGAGGCACACATCTTGGGACCAAACAATATGATGTTCCACCTGATTTCCATTGCAAAATCCAGACTCTTTTCTATAGCCCTCCCATCCCCCTGATTTCATGCCAGTCTCTTCTGACACTTGTACCCTCTTTTAGGAGACTTTTGAATTACGAGCAGTTGTTGATCTTTCAGACAAAGACAGGCAGAGTAAAACCCAGATAACCTTGGACATGCAGAGGGGCAGCAATGAGACTGTGGAGGCAATGAGGAGACAAACATGCAGCCTATGCAAATAAAGCAATAAGCCAACACCTATATTTCTACTCCTCCTGGTGGACAGTGATTAGAGCATATAAGTAAAAAACCAGAGCCCAACACACTCGCTTTACAAAGACAAAATACACATTAGGTGGGCTGTACCTAACAACCAGATGTGCTTCTATAACTCTAACACTGAACATACTGAGCAGAAATAACTAGATACTTGCTTCCTTTTACAGCCCATCCCTTCTCTGCTTTAGCAAACTCTTCCCTACAGGATTCTGTCCAAGGCACTAGTTTCACTTGCCAATCATCAAAACAACCACTCTCAGTGGTGATGACCTCCCCTGCAGACAGATCTGCAAGCTTTGCTCCTGAAACAGCTTTGGGAATTAAGTAACACTATCATCTGTATTTCCTTGATCTCACACATGGGAATAGTTAGAAGAGCTAATTTTCCTCCACCTCAAGTAGACCCTCTTTCTATGCCAGTTTTCTCCTCCCCTCAGTCAGTGTTCCACCAACTTTTTCCAGTGAATACTTCTACAGCTGTATATGATCAAACACAGTGAATCTGATGCTCTGCAAATACATGAGGCACAAACATACAACTGTATTGCTGGATCAGCTAAGTTTTGGGACTCTGTTTTTTCCCTTACCAGCATCTTGTGGATCCACGTTTGGCTGGTTCCTACTCTAACAGTCTTACAGGCATTATTTATGAGGTAACTGGCATGTTCACATAATGGAAGTCTGGAAAGTACAAAAGAGAAATAGAAGTTTGGGCTATTTTTTGCTTTTGACAACTCAGAAGAATTTAGAGGATGTGGACAATTATTTCTGCCTAACCCTTGTTCAGCACCCTTCCTTGATGTCCTAAGTTTCAATCCAGGTTTTGTTGTTGTCCTTTATCAATATACACTGTTACACAAAGAGCTAAATGAAGACTCATAGGATATTGAGAACAAGTTTGTATTCCTGCCTCTCAAGAGTGTATGTGAGCTATTGGTAAACACAATTTTCCAGCTACTGATTAATTATTTTGTCAAAACCAAAACCAGTGTGATTTTAATGAAAGTACCCAGGTTTAGTATGGCTGAGCAGGCAGATTACGTATTTAATTGTAAATGGGCTGTAAACATCTGAGATCCTTACACATGGAGAAAATAATAGTATCTATACTTAGATACTTGAGAGAAGCAAGGGTTTTTACAAGATTGATCTGGAAAAATCAAAGTGATATATTTGGATCTTTGGGTATTTTTCTGATATCTCTCGCTCTGTTTAATTTGAAGGTGAAAACTTAAATATATGTTAGAGATATCCATCTCTGTGCAGTTTGTCCAAAAAAGCAAATAATTTCTTGAAATGTAATGAACCCCAGTAAAAGGGGAAAAGTTATTTTTAGACTACATCATTCCCACAATAAAGAAAAGAAAGAAAACAATCTCCTCAAATGAAGGATTACCACTATTTTTGCTTCGCTGTGCATATAAAAATGATGGATAAATCAAAGAAAAGATATTTACATCATACCATCTAGTAGCATATTTATAGAGAGACACCTGGAGAAATTTTTGTTAATAATATATACTATATATCACCTACTTAGGATTTTCATCACCTGCTTCGTAGTCTATCTTTCTGAAGTCAAAACTACTAAATTTCTAGCATACTGAACAATTACTATTTTTGAAAATTATTAATTCCAGAATTTTTTTTCCAGTGCTGATTTTCTGTAAATTTATGACAGGAAAGACTTTTTCCGAAGCTTACAGTAGGATATAAGATAATGATTATAAAACAATCATTTAAAAACCTGAGACTGATGAAGTACTGCAAGCCTAGGAAAAAAAAAAAAAGATGTTTTACTTCAAACCATCAAAAATTGAAGATTTTTTTTGATGATCTTTGAAAAGGGAAGCAGATCTCAAGATACAGATTGTATTACAGCAATTTCCTATTGTAGAAAACGTAGGAATTTTATACCTGGAACATTTTATTTACCTTGACTTCTGTAATTCAAATTACTAGTCCATTTGTAATTTTGTTCTAAACAAACCTATTCGTAGTCACAGTAACTATACCAACTTGCCTTCTCAAGAAGCTTCCAAAGCATCTTAAAGTGGTTTTCTACTACAGGTGTTACATACATTTTAAGACACTCTGCAAGATGACTTAATGTTTTATTACAGTATATGATGTGAATAATCTTCAAAATTTACCAAAGGCTGCCTCTACCATGAGGCCTCTATCATGTCTTTTTTCTTCCTGTCTCAAGTAGCTTCCTCCCTTTTCTTCTTAGTCTCTCTCATAAAAGTTTCCTACTCCATTGTTCCCAAGTCCATTAATTCCCTTATGAAAGACCATTAATACTTCTCTCTTCATGTCCAACCTTTGAAAGTCCTCTTCCAAGTGTCACCCAGAAATTGGATACAACAGAGATTAGCACTGTAGGAAGCCACAGGGTGAAACAAGAAAGCTTTGCTCTCTCAGAAATAACAAATTATGTGCTCTCCATTTGGTTCCATGCAGAAGTTGGAAGAAGCAGTGAAGCTGGCACCTTGTCACTGCACTGTGGCAGAGACAATGGAGAATCTGCCTCTAATTCTTTTAACACAAAGGAAGACAGAGAGAAAAACCATGACCACGATTCCTGCATGTTGTGACTGGGCAGAAAAAACAGCAACAGAAATTGCAGTAGGAAACACTGAAATTTCCCAAGAAAATACCTAATAGTCCTCAGAGTATTGTCCATAGCTCAAAGATACCTTAAAAGAAAGAAAAGTAGCCTTTAATTCAGTCGAATCAATACCTGTCATAAACACTATATTTCCTTTGAAAGTTTGTATCACTTCTAGCCTGTCAGCAACATTTTCAAGTCCTATGTGTATGCACTTCTAGAATCAAAGGAAAGAAATACTTATATTCTCAGAATTTCCATGTGCAAATTAAAAAAATAATTTAAAAAAGTAAGCTATAAACAGAACAGTTCACAGTGCTTTCTGAAAGCACTGTACTGAGTTACTAATGAGTTTCTAATAGAGAAAACTCTTTCCAATTGCTTATACCTAGTGGTTTAATGACAGGTATGCTCGCCTTCTTCAATTGTACTGTTGCACAGGGAGTCCAGAATTTTGTCCTTTTTGCCTCCTATTTTCTCCATTATTTGCAGATATACTCTAAAAATCATTGGGAATTTCCAGCTTAAGCGTAACAAACATGCAGATCTAGGTTCAACAAAGGTAGCCATCTTTAACAATCTCAGCAAACACAACACAGCTGACATCTGAATGTTACCAATGGGGCCTCAGAAACAAGGCTTAACAATCTTGTTTAAGATCACAAGTTCTCCACCAACACGTGAGCCACAGAAGAATGCCCATTAGCTTCTATAAAAGCAAAATTGGTAGGGCTTTGTGTTTTGGTGGAGGGCCTGAAAGGCACACACCAGCAGACACACACACAGCTCACTGGAGAGTTGTATAAATTCTTCCATTTAAATAATCTGCACTCTTTTCTTCCTCTTGGTAACATGAAATCATGCTTTGTTTTAGTTAAAAACATTTTTTTCTCTACATTTAATCATGTTCATATTTCTTTTTGTTTAGCTCCCACTAGTCTCTTTACATGGGATTCAGTATGATTTTATGTTGTGAAGAAAAAACTCTTCTGTAGCTAGAGTTGTTTTGTCCCACTCTTGTTTTCTTTAATCTTTTGTTTGATGCATGGAAGGATGCTAACCTTTTTGTACTATCTTAACCGTAGTGATCTGGGAGCAAAGCAAATGAGATTTAGTAGATATGTTTCTGTTGTCATTATTAAACTTCATATGCTTTGCTATGTAGGCAACTTGTTTTATTTCTCTTAACCTGAAAGAGGGTTCTGTCTTATTGTTGCAATTTATTAAGGGCAAACAATCCAGGGCTTATAATAGGCCTGTAGGCAGAACAAAGCCCTTGTCAAACGGAAGGGTTGGCTGCTCAGCTGGGTAGCATGTAAATGTGCAAAAAGAACTGTTCTGTTCAAAGACACTAGACATGCTTTTTAAATAAAACATCTCATATAATTGAGAGTTGCCATTTAAGTGTTGTGTTGGAAATGCTAATTCAAAAAAATTCATTTAACTGAAGAAATACAGTTGCAGTGATTTTTTGGTAAACTCTCATAATAAATAAAATCCCACATATCACTAAGGCTTTTATCAGAGGCTCAGCATAGTATGTTTCTCAAACAGCAGTTTATTGTCATTTTATAACATTGTGTTATGCAAGTTCAGTGACTGCTGTACTCACCTAGGCAGACTATGTAAACCTAACCTTATCCAAAAGGTATTTTTCATTTTTAATATAGGAGATCACCCTGCCTATTTCTTTAACATAGTATCATGTCTCAAAAAGCAAGACAGTTTCTCATTCTACAGTTCATTTAAAATTTCTCATTATGTGCCTCTTTGCAAGAGTTGAAATTAAAATGACAGATAAAGATAACAACATAATAGGCATTTTTTTAATACACTGGTCCACTTGGGCATGACAGTTCTTTTTTCCCTTCTGTTGAAATACATAATCAGGACAGTATCATCAATTAGATTTTTCACTTTAACTTTTCATAATGTTTCCAGACTTCTCTATTTGGCAAAGACAATCAGGACAGATTTCTTTATTTTTTCCTCTGGCCTAAAACTCAAAACCCCCCACTTCCCAAACTGTTACCACCGAAGAGTTTATTAAATGGCTGAAAAAGACAGCTGGTCCCACCATCTGTTAAAAATTTTCAGGGGCCAAATGAAACAGGTTACACCTTTAGCCATGCCAAGTCTTCCAATACCCCCTCCCTCTCACAGCCTGTGGAGGGCTAATCTGAATTTCACGCTCTGATTTTGCTATTGCTAATGTCTGAGCTTCTTATGTGTGCTTCTTGTAGTTGCTTATATTAGTTCTTTAGCAGTATCAAAAGCTCCCCTCTCCTTTCAACCTAGCTCATTTGCAATCAACGGAATCCTGGGTCTATAGCCTCCTTTACAATAAGATACTGTACCTTGAAGGAAGCCCACAGAGAACCTAATATCTGACTTTTTTTGAGTAACAGAGAAAACCAGGAGTATGTTTCTCTTGTTTTGCAGTCACTTTTCTATAAATGCTAATGGAAGTAATTCAGATGTGGCCAACAAAGACAGAATCTGCAACACACTGCAGGTGTGAGGGGGCTGAAACAAAAGGGATGCTAACCCTAATGGTATTTCTTGTCATTAACAATTCTTTGATGTTCATACTGGAGGCTCTCTTTTATCTTGTAGTTTTTCAGCCATCTTTGTTAACATGCAGTGCAACTAAATCTTTTTTCCCTTAACCTTTAAAGACATCTGCAAAATGTTTATGCTAAGTTAGTTTCCATAGCATCTATCTGTAACACACATTGAAGTAAAATGAGATAAAGCTTGCAAGGTTATTATTAAAACATCAGTAAGTTCCTATCATTAAGTGAAAGGAGCAGATCAATAAAAAGAAGCTCTTAATGTTACTTTAATAAGGATGAGTTTCTTGTAACAGGACTGGGGATTAACTTCAGTGTAACAGAAGCAGTGTTTATAATATAGTGGCTATGTTGATAAGAACCAGTTTGTTTTACTTGTACTTATTAAAAAAAGAATTAAAAATATCTGTAAGTTCCCACATTAAAAAAGCATTAAAAACCCAACATAATATATTTAAAGACATTCTAATTTTCCAGAAGGGATTTCTCTACCACTAAGTGGGCAGTGGCATTCAGTCAAGGAGCTGTAGGTGGAGATTCTCCACATCCATCTGTCTTTCCATAACTTACAGATGGAAAAACACCGTTGTCTTTTAAAATGTTCAACTCAGTAGGATGACAGTAAAATGAAATGAACAATCAAAGCACACAAGATGCCAATCTGAGCTGCTGCACAGCACTACTAGCAAACCCAGTGTTTTGCTCTCATCCCATCGGTCATGTCCTGTTAGATCACATCCCATTTTATCACAGTCTGTTGCATTATCATTGCAGCATGCTGGAATGTTAAATGAGCAACATAATCAATCAATATCAATTTTGAATTGGAACTCAGCTGTAAATCTGTAGTGAGTTGAAGATGCTAGAGATTCTAATACAAGTTATCAAAAGTTACAGTTTTATGAAGACTCACATTTTGTTTTCCTTTCAAAACTTCATTTCTAAAAGGTCAATTTAATCAAATAAAGTAAGTCTGTGCCTGCATTAAGTACAGCACTTACCTTTGAATTTGGATGTAAACTTCCATCAAACTAATCCTACAGAACAAGAACTGAGTGCTCATTCCTGGGGTAATAGAAATTACAAAACTAAAAGTTTCTGTTTCAAGGATCTTGAGATCTCAATAAGTGCCATTTTGTCATAGAAGTCTTTGCATGATCTCTCCAGTTGGATAACTGTGTTAATTTGTTGCTTATAACAGGGAGCAGCAGCAAACCCAAAAATCACTAAATAAACCATGTCACACAATTTTGTGGAAGTACCTCCTGTCTATTTCTTTCCCATTGTTAAGGGCCCCAATGTAGCCTTTCCATCTCACCATTTCTTAGCTGTACTGTGATGCTATACTCCAGCACCTGGCTTTCTGAGGATAACTCCCACCAGAACCTCAAGATTCTGCTTCCCCTGTCCTGGCCTCAACCATCTCCACCAGTGCATTAGACAGCATGGGGCCCCCAGTCCTACTATTCCAGTTTTAGATAGGTCTTCATCAGACACTTGCCATGATCAGGAGCACAACAACTTTTGGAAACAGCTGTGACAGGCCGGCCTGCCTCCCAGCACTGAACACCAGCCCAGTGGATGACATCCAGTCTTTGTTGTGGTGATATTACTTTCACTTAGAGATCGAGATGAGATTTTTCACTGGTAATGGGTCAGAAACTGAAGTTTGGATCTTTTGCAGAAAATAGCACACACATTGATCTACCTACCTGCAAACTCCAATTGCCAACTATATTATAAAATCCTAGTTATATTATTGAAAAAATAATACCTCTCTGCAATTTAATTAAAAAATAAGCCTGCCAAACAAAAGCAAGAGATTTATCTATTACTGGCCTGATCAATAATACGTAATCTGGTTTCTGGAAACATTACTCCAAGATATGCTTTTCACTTATCTGCTCTTATGTCCTTTAGCATCACAGCATGAGTACTACAATAAACAGTTCCATGATAACACAATGTATATATTTACTGTTCCGGCTGACCTTGGATTTATACATGTAATAAAATAGTATCAAATAATTCTTGACAAATCTACTAAGATGAGTTAGGCATCAGCCTGTGTATTTAAAGACACAGTGCTCTATTATTATGAATTGTCAGTGTTCTCCCTTATCTGTTCCAGTGCCCATCACAAGTAAGACACAAAGCCTCTCCCTGAGTTCTGTAATCTTTAGCCCTGACCCAGAGGGCTGCTCCCTAGCCTTTGGTTTTTCACAGCATCCTGTGTTACTTCTGTCAGTTTGGGAGTACTGCTTTGTTGTCAGGCAGAAACAGTTTCTGTTAAGTATGCATTCTGCTACAACTCCTCCTAGGGTGAGTACTGTTAAAGACAAGGTGTGTTATCAAAATGTATTTCTAGTGTTAACAACAAAACTGACATTACTTCTCACATTTTGTTGTCAGAGCTAAAAGCAGGATGGGTAAGTTTAGTATGTGCCATGTCTCGTGCATATATCGGTACTAAAACCACTTACCCATGTCTCATAGGAGGATACTTTTGTGCCATATGGCTTTATTTTCAGTTGTATGCACTATATGTATCTGGTTAACCTGAAGACATTTAAAAATTCCAGAGTCCGGCTGTCTCTCAAAATTCCCCTTCTGTTTTGAGACAATCAAAAAAGCAATGAGAAATAAGAGTATGGTAGACGTATTTATCTCATTGCTAACTATTTTACAACAAAAAAGCAGTATTCCTACATAATTACAAATCTTAGAACAGGAGGGGACAAACACTCAATTATAATTTTTTTAAAGGTGAAATTTTAAAATTTGGACTTAAATCCCATTTTCACATCAATTTTATATGATGTGAAGTAGATAGTAGTACCACCCAGTTTTACATCACTTATAGCCACATTTTATAAGCTTCTAAGTAACAAGTCCTTGGATAGCCTGGGGGGGCCACTTAAAAGACCTTTAGTGCACAAAAGCCCTTTCCACGACTCTTACAGCGTATGGGTAAGGGAGGTCACATTGAGGGCAAATTTAAGATGGCTGCAATTTACTCCTGTTCTAAGGTCCCTTTATGTTACTAAAGTGATGTAAATATTTAAGTCAGAAGCACATTTAAAATTACCAAATGAAAGAGGCTAATCTCCAAAAGCTCCCTGCCTGATTTTTGGCTCAGAGACAAGTTTTTAAGCTGCCATAACTTAGAAAGGCAGAAATTGTCCTTAGCAAGAACCAGTTTCTAGTGCCATTAAGGTCTACAGAAGAAATCTACTAAAATCCCTTGATGAGCTTCATCCTTTTCTCTCCCATCTGCTGAAAACTGTTTAATATATTACATACTGTCTAAGAAATTTTCTTCTACCTAACAGGATTTAAACTCTTTACTTTTATAAAATATTAAGAACAGGATATGTTATGAACTATTAAGCAAAATACATTAATATTTCAGGATAATGTACATGAAAGGAAATAAATCAGAACAATGCTTCAATGGTATCAAAGCCAAATGAGAAAATCTAAGCAATTCACATTGATATGCTTCCACTGACCAGGATCATCATACTGACATGCCTCCTGTACTACTTTTCACACAAATCAATCAACCCAAACACACACTTCTATCAATATGATAACAGAAGTTCCACTCTTTGGTCAGTCTTAATGTGACTGCATGGCTCTACAGCAAGACTTTTAATAATCAAAAAGCACACGTGCTCTAAAATCAGGATGAGAGAAGACCACCTCACAGGGTCATCTGCTGAGGATGAAGTGAAAACAAACAAGGAAAGGGGGTAAGTTAGGAAAGAATAAAATACACAGACTGACTTTGTGCACAATGTTTAGCTAAGAAGCAGCAAGAATGAAACCATACTACTCAACAGCAGCTTTTAGGTAGTAAATTCAGTATTAAAGCATTAGTGACACTAGCTAATTTGAAAAAGTATAGCAGACGTAGATAGTGGCATTGCATATAACAAGGAAAATATTGTATTCTACCCTTTCCATGCAACTAAACACTGCTTAAAATCTCTTTGAAGTCCATTTCTGATGGCTGAGATTGATATGAGCTTAACAATTGGAAGAAGAGAAAGGAAGAAACCTAAGGGATGTACTTAGAGAGTTTTTGTGTTTTGTCTGTGCTTTATTCTTTATTGTTCCGAAGCTGCTCTTGTTAACCCGGGCCCCCATTCAGCAAAGCACTTAATCACGTGCCAAAATGTCATTAATTTCAATGGGACTAGGCTTTGGCTTAAGTGCCTCACTGAATTACATATTATTTTTCACTTTCCCTTACTTCTTTATGAACTTAACTACTCAGAGTAATGTATTATTCAGTGTAAGGTAAAGTGCTGGTTTTTAGGCAGGTGACATAATACCTACCTGGAAACCTCACTGCCATTTAACTAAAACAAATGATAAACTCTTAACTATGCATAATGATGTGGATTGCAGTAATAATAAAACTTTATTTTTCCAAATAGTTTTCAAAAAGGAAGGATGGAACCAAAAAGAATCAATATTGCTAGAACTTTCTGTGATCTATGCCAGTGGGAGAGTAGAGCAAGTAATTGGACTGTTTAAAAATACTATTATTTTCCATCCAGATATGTTACAAATTACCAGAGAATTCATACATTGCATAGGAAAAGTGACATAATTTTTGATGAGTTATCTCAACAAATACTCATTCTTGTTACATTTTGAAAAAATGTAGAGAAACTGATCTGTACCCATGCATTCATATTAGCTGCCACTTCTATTTACGCTGCATTTTTTAATGCCATAAATTCATCTACAGCTATTCACCAATTCTCTGTTGTCTAAGGAGCTCCTAAATTTCAAAGGCTCTTAAGTGCCTTTAAAGTACACCTACCCAGATGTACATCAGAGGAGAATGAGGAGTGAACTGAAAGACTTCAATGTCTGTCAGGATTGTAACTTCCAGCTTCAACCTTCTCTCATATTTTGGGTGAAGAATGACTGAAGAATTTTTCTTCCTGGAATCCTTCACTCATCCTCATCTGCCCAGCCAAACGTAATTTCTGTTTGTTAGGAGAAACAAAGCTTTTGTGGAACTACGTATTTCATCGCCTTTTCTTCTTTTGAACCCTATTCTCGCTTAGGGATACCCTGACTGCACTTGGGTGTCATTTCTCAAGCCACCTTTCCTTGTCCTGTGGTCAAAAAGATGATGCCAGTGAACACTGATAGTAAGAAATTATGTAGCTTAAGGAACTGGTGTGAGGTGCATCTCCAGCAGGAAGAAGATCTATTAGCACAGATCAGAGTAAATCCACTGGAGCAGAGATAAAAACAAGGATCATAACTAGGTCTGTAAAATACATGGTCAGATTTAATCAGTATGGTTTTTCAAAAAAGAAAAAAGAATAATTTTGGGCAAATGTGTAAGGCAGTAAATGTGAACATTTTATTTCCAAAGTTTTTGACGAGAGCTTGTCTGGAAAAGAAGCAAAGAATGGTCATAGATCAAAATTGTGTCTCTGAACCAGAAATAAAAGAGTAAGGTGAAATAGTTGGCTTCTTCCATGGAAATAGTAAATGTCAAAGAATCTCAGTATTCCATAGAAAGTCACACACTGTTTCATTAAGGATTTTCAAATAAAGTGAAAAGCAAGTGGAAAAACTTGCAGGTGACTTTTTTCCCCCCTGCTATGTTCAAGACGGCTGTGGAAATGTAGGAGTCACTGGAGCCCAGAGATAGAGCTTAAGGAATAAATTAAATATTTGCATGGATAACAAGAATAACTAGTCATAATGATGGTTTCAGTCACAAGGACTATATGAAGCAGTATGTGAAACGTTAGCCTTAAAACTGTTTTACTTCTTATATTTGAAATAATTCCTCGAGTTAGACTTATGGTAAACTAATGCTTTATAAGAAAACTATTTGCAAGGTAAACTGAGACACAATTATATTTTAGATTATTTTACTCTGTACATTTTTCTAGTGTTAAAAGACATACACAGCAGAGAATGTTATAAAGGACAATGTTTAATATCAGTCTAATGAAATACAAAAAAATTTCACTACAAACCCAAATTAAAATTTCTAGTACAGTGTTCTTTTAATCTAGTTCAGTTCCTTAATCTTACTTTTCACACAGCTCTACCAGCAGTTGTGCCAGCACAACAGAAGGGATGGCACAGGGTGGGAACAGCAGCCAGGGGAGGGGGAAGCAGGAAGGAAGGGGTCAGAATTGGATAAACTAACCTTGCTGCTAAAGAAATGTGTGCACTGTCAACATCAACACATACAGGTAGTGCTGCTCCCCTTTACTGGAATTGTTTATAAAAATACAGCTAAATATGACAGTGTACAGCTGCAAACCCAGCTCTATATCAGTGAACTAAATTAGCTAACATGGTATTTTTAACGTATTATATAAACACACATAAACAAAGTTAACTGGAAGAGATTATCATCAGGAAAATACTCTTACCAGTATTAGTCAATAGAATAAGTGAGGTTCAGCTTTGAGCAAAAGACACATCTTTTGAAGAAGGAGGAGACGGGGAGCTGAGAAAATTGTCATCTTCAGGGGTAGATTCAACAGCTGACAGTGATTCGTAATACTCATCCTCTCCATCCAGTACTTTGATTTGGCTTGAAAGTAAACAAACAACACTCCCTAAGTTAAAATTTAACTCTATCAATATCTTCAGAAATAGAAACTATTGTGTGGATGTAAAAATGATAAGCCCTCATATAAGAATGGAAAAAAAAAAGATAGGATAATTTGATAAGAAAGATACAGCTTTTACACATATTTCAACTGCTATTACATTTTATGATTATAATCTGAATGGTTCTGAGGATCAGTGAAACGCAGTATCATCTTTCAGTTTGGGAGTATAGAATGATAGAACAACTATTTGCATCAAATAGGCTTTTAATTTGAGCAATGTGGCTTTTTTTGTCTGTATATGTTCCACAAATAGGATATGATTTTGGCATCATATTTCAGATGATGGTTTGCTGTGAATATGAGCCAAATACTACATCATCGATTTTTGGGAAAAGCCCTATTGACAGGAAGGGGCTTTCATTTTTTTGTGATGTATGATGAGCACTGCAGTCTCATGTTAGTGTTTTTATTCCCAGAACACAAAATTTTTTTAAAACAGGAGAGGGAGAGAAAATAAACTAAATCTCGCAGTCATGCAAAATTTTGGGCTTTAACCTTGACTCAAAGATGTTCTGTTCATACAGTTACATTCAGAAGATTAATAAAAACCAGAGGAAATAATACAGAAGGTCCTGGTAAATTTTTGGACTAAATGTGTCCGCAAGAACAAGCATCCATCAGTTCTCTCCAGTCTATGTGATCAGGCAAGGAAATATTTTGGCAATTGTATAGGAGCCAGCCTAGTTTTTTCTACCTATACCAGGTGGTAACTGCTCACGTAACAATGAGAACTGACTCAGTTCAACAGAGGAGGAGCAACTCCCTTTTGTGCAGAGCGGCCTCTCCATCAGCTCCTCACGTGTGCTCCCCCAGGAAGGCAGAGGCCCATTGGGAGTGTGCTGCTGCAGGGCTGGCAGGGCTTCTTGCCATGTTCTAGGTCACAGACCTTCAGTTCCAACACCCTCCACCTGGCACCTTTCACTAGTGGTAAACACACTTAAAAATATGAAGAATACTATTTTTTTGGTAGTAAAAGTAGGCAGAGAGACCTGGGGAGCATTTTTTTTAAGAATCAGTTCTAGTGTCTGCAGACAGCAGTTACATGCAAGTTTTACATTTCCTTCCACAGAAAATGTCCAATGTCAATGTACAGAAATATGTTAATTGTTTATTTTTAGAAACCTCTCTAGAAAGTTTTGCATATTCTGTAATATCACAAAGGACTTCTTCTGTTTACAGTTGCTTAGAACTAAGAAGATAGATATTTACCCAAGTTTTCTTGGCTTCCTCTTGCTCCCTTGATATTCTAGAGTTCCCTGTGGAGAGGGCCAAGAACACACAGTCAAAGCAAAGCAGCAAGTCGTTAATTTTTAATTCAAAGTGATTTTGTGTTGAATGCAAGCAGATGCTGATAATATCAGAAGTCACAGCATAATTTTTTTGATCAAAGGGCTCAAGTGAGCCTGATGAAGCATGCATCTTGCTCGTCTTTGATAAACCACATCAATTATTCACCGTGAAGGCAGACATCCTGACATGAAAGCAACAGATAAAGAGCATAAGCACATGTTCAAGACGAGAGCAGAAGAACGTGGGGGTGGGGCTGGAGGGGCTGAAACAGGTATTAATAACAGAATTATTAACTGGAAACAAAGCCAGTAAAACAGCTTTATTGCCACTTTGAACTCACATTTAACTGGTTATAGTACATGTTGTCCTCAGGGCTATTCAGCATTTTGGGCTGCTGACATCGTCGACGAGGTGTTCTCAGCTTCTGTTCAAGACAGTTTTCTGAACCTACAGTAAGATAACACAATTTAGTTTTAAGCTGTGCCAGGTGCTATGAACATCTTAGCACATTTTAGTCTGTAAACAGTCTTTTCTTCTGTCCTGTTTGGTCCTGGATTTATTAGCAAGTCTGTTCTATCCAAAGTAAGCAAACAGAAATTTGGGAATCTTTGTTTTCTCTTTTGAAACTTAGTTCAAATGCAAGTTTTTATGCAGAACTTCATTTTCACTTTTAAACATTTTTTATTCTTCCATATATCTATATCACACAGTTCCTTATTCCTTTCACACTTTATCTTAATATCTTCTGTTATCTAAGCAGGAAATGAGGTATATTGTGACTAGCTAAGGACGTATCATTCAGCAGCAACAAAATAGTTTTTCTACAGTAGACAGTAATAAAGTTTCTTGACTGATGAGACTTAGTCTTTTATCATCATTTTCATTATATAAAAAGGCTACCTTCTTGACATGGATCTCTGTTTAATCAGATTAACGGAACCAGTGGAATTATACTTTCTTCATATAATTTGTGATGTGCTGTAAAGTAACAGTTGCTCAAAGTCATCTGGAAAGCAGAATTTAAAGATGAAGGAAATATTTCAGAAGGGTTTCTGAAAAGAACTAACAGCTTGCTAGTTTGTTTTTTTTTTAATATTAAGGAGAAAAGACATTATGGTGTGCTATAGTCTATTTTACCAGGCATTTTCCATGGTACATACTTTGAATTACAGGATAACTATTTTCAGGATAAGTAAATTACTACAAGATACTGTGGGGGGTAAGGAAAGGTAATTTACTTTTCAAATTATTCTTCCAATGTCTTTGACTTGTCCCTGTTGAAAATTATTTTAGTGACAGTATGAATAAAAACAGGGTTTGGCAGCACCGGATCAAAAATATACATCTTATACATTTGCATTCCATGCTGCACAAGGAACTTGCTCCTATACAAAAGACCAGCTCAAAGATCATGCAGCATGAGTTCCTTTAAATGCTTCAAAACTGAAGTTAATATGGCTTTTGCAGATGCAGGGCTCTAATCTCACAAATCCATTGACAAGATCTGGCCTTAAGGAGCAGGTAACATTACAAAGGAGGTTTATTATGCACTCAGGCTTACAGTTTGTACCTGCAATCTGAATGAGGTAGAGGAGATGTTTGAACTTTGGCCTTTTCAGCCAAAACACTGACTGCTCTAAGAGATTTTCTCTCTTTCACTGTCTTTCTCCCTCTCAACAATAAAATTTTAAAGACAATAATTTCCTCTCAGGGTGTGACTGCAACGTCTGCGTGGGAGAGGAGCACTTGTTCCATTCCACCACAACACCTGGGAGTGATGGTGGTTAAATGACCACCAGGAAACTGGCTGCAGAGCTGGGTCTAAAATGCAAACCTGATTTTACAGAGAAAGGTTTTTATCCACTAATACAAAAAACTTTAAAATAATACACTCATGCTGCTTGCTAATTTAATACCCAATGCTTCAACACTTTATACTTTCGAGTTAAGTAAACCTTTATATTTTTGCTAAAGAGGTTGTGATGGCTCAGCCAGAACCTTTGCTACTTGCCTGTATTGTATACAACCAGAAAAGGCAGAAAGTTGTACCAGAAAATACTTCTGAGGAATTTGGGTGCCAAAATAATATCTGTTTCTTTGGAAGTTTTTTCACTATGATTTAGATAGGATATGTGTAATTTTGTTCTCTCTGAAGTCTGAAAATGTTGTGGAAGACCTGTAATAACTACATTCCAGCCTCTCTCTGCTCTGAAAGTTACTCAAATTGATCGTAGAGCTTTCTTTCTCAGGACAGCAGGTGCTGCAATTTTTGCAAGCAATGTTTTCAGTTGCAAGGCCATTTGGGTTTTTTCTATCAGCAATATAGTTTTTGAATACCTCCCAATGATTTTTTTTTTTATTCTAGAAGGAGGCTGGCATGAAATCAGGTTCTCACTGTTTTGCATCATTTCACACAGCTCTCTGCAGCTTGCCAGAAGTAAAAACACAGCACACAAATATTTAGAATTTTTTAAACAGAACAATAATGTGATGGAGTGTTCTTTTTTCCTTTCCCCTAAAGGCTCTTGAGGCCTTCACATTCCTTTTTTCCAAAACACACATATATATAGGTTGGGTTTTTAAAATACCTTTTATTCATTAGGATTCTGAGTCACTAATATTTTGCTCTACCTTTTTACCCTGACACTTAATTATTTCTATGTATCCTACGGGTGGTCTGCAGCTTGTGTTCTCCAAAGGAAATACCCTTTCAGTGGGTCCATTTGTCTTAGTTGCACACTACATGAACAGTACAAAATCTGGTAACATTTATCATAAACTACCATATCTGGAGAAAATGATATTAACATGTGCTCAACACTCAGCAGTTGCATATGCATTTTAAATGCTGTTCCAAAATATTTTGCTTTGATGACAAACTTAAAGCCACCAATAAGAAAAAAGTCACTTGTAATTTAATAGCAATAGTAGCAGCACCAGTATCATTAACAAGGTATTGTCTATACTGCACAGAAATTGTGCCAAGTGCCGCTGGCACATCCAGGCTCCTTAGTTTGCTTCAAATTTAGAGACCAGATGAGTGAGTGTAAGCACATGCACTTTCTTCAGGTTGTCCTTTAGCATCACTTTTTAAGAAAGAGATCTGTTCCCCTTTTGTCTGGAAGAAAACCTTTTCTTGTAACTCTGAGCACAGAAATTCCTCAGGCTACAATTTCTTATTTGATAAAGCCCTTACTGCAGTGCAGAAATAACAGAGAGTAGGCAAAATGCTTTCTGCCAAGTGCACTGTGTCAGCTGATGGAAGCATAGAGTAGCTGAGGTTCTGGGCATCCTCCTCTTGCTTGAGCCCAGAGAGGCTGACACATGTGGGTGAGCAGGCTCATGTGGATGCTTCCCTAAAGACACCACTAAAATGATGTTGCTTACCATGAAGGGAAATAGAAACTGGCTAATGAATCAATCTGTTGGAGTAGGAAGTATTCATAAGTAAAGAAATTGATGGTGTTTCTGTTTAGTCCTCTATCACCACTATTGGTTATCCTTTTTATTTCTCTGATACATAAGAACCCAAGCCAAAAAACCAGGACCTTGCAGAGCTCAGACAGATTAAAATGATATCTTTTTTCAACTAAATGCAAAGTTGAACATTCGAGATACATTTTTATGAACTGGGAATTGCATAGTTGGAAAGCAGTGTCTCCAGGAGAGACTTGGGAACTACAGATATTCAGCTGAATACAAAATAGATTGGGTGCAAAGAAGAGAGGACTACTCAACAGAAACAGGAAAACAGTTTTATTGTTGTGTACAGAATTATTCTAAAGTGGATGCAATAAAGGGCAGAATGTTTTGAGAACAGGAACAATTTGAAATCTGGAAAATCTGCCATATGGTGAGAAATATAAGAAGACTGTCCTACTTCATTCTTTTCAAAAGAAGGTTTAAGAGGTGATGTAAAGCAAATGTAAACCCCTGTATAGAAAGTGGAGGGGTTTTCACATTTGAAAACAAAAGTCTAGACTAACTAATGGTCAGAAGCAGAAGAAAATTTTAGACCAGAAATACAGCATGTACTGAAAGCAATAAATTAGGAGAAAAAATATTTAGCAGTATGATGGAAACTCAGGTTGAGACTAGAGCTTTTAGAAAAGGCATGTTTTGACTTAAGCTAAAAACTATTGAAGATACGACACAGATCACATCTAGCTTAACATTAATTTCTCTAATGTGATTTTTATCAAAAGTCTCAGTTTGCAGAAGATCTGTATTGATCTTTTAAATTCTGGGATAAAGTTTCTGAATTTCCATGTGATTCTTCTTTGTTTTCTTATGGCTGAAATGGAAATATTTTTCTTCAATTAGCCATCATATCCATGATACTGACACTTTTAACGCATTTCTTGACTTAGAAATGATTAGCAGGTTTCTTATGCCTTATCTTATTTAGAAGATTTTTCTGTTTAAAAATCCATCATTTCCATAAGCTGCAAAAGACTCTTTCAGAAATGTACAAACTGCCAAACAAGAAGATTTAACAGAAGACTTCAAAGTGCTCTTTAGCACTGACACAAGTACTTTTGCATCTAAGATTTGGGCCCTGACCAATACTTTCAAAACAGTAGTGGCAAAAACGTATTTTTTTAATGACTTCCCATGGGGCAGATGACTTCACTTGATATTCAGTGAAAATCTCATCTTAGATGTCCTTATTGTCCTGATTATCTTAGTATTGAAAACATGGGTACCAGGCACTGGGCAGGCATGTCAGAGGAACAGAATCATCAGATTTTGCTTGCTGAAATGAAGTTAGGGTCTCCATAAAGTCTTCATGACTAAACTCTTGCTTCAAAAACCTCTTGATGCTAATAATCTTGCCAAACATTGATAATTTTTCCGATATGGGGAATTCTGCACAGAAATGGTGAGGAAGCAGCTTAACTGTATTTGGAACTTGTAAAATAAACTGATGTGAATCAGATTGTTGTTAAGGGTGGTGCAGCACACCTGGGGCTCTAAACACTGGTTGACACCTTACTTTTTTTGCAAGGAATGCACACAAAGGTTCTTTGCCAATGTGTCAACGCCCCAAAGAGGCTACGTTGCTAATTCCCTTGCTGAAGGGACTTCATACACCACAACACATATTGAAGAGTGGAGCTGAGTACACTCATTTTCCTTCTGAAGCCATTTACCCAAAGCAGGTTTGGGAGGGGTTGGTCTTGGCTCTTTTACTGCTTTAGGTGAACACAAACCTAGTATCACAGGAAGGGCAGTTTTTTCCTAATTACTCAAACAACGAGATTTAGAGTATGAGAAGGGACAGTTTGTTAAAGGAAACGTAATGGGGCCATTTAGGGGATCATACATATTATTAACAGAGTAAGCAAATAAAGTAGAGAAATCAGTATGACCAAGAAAAATAGTAAGCATGAAGCTGATTTCCAATCTATAATATCAGATGAAACATGAAAGTGCAACCCTTAATTATAAGCAAATATTAGCACAGACTCATGGGATCTCATCATAACATCTCAAGGTCTACATTCATGAAAATTTAAGCAATGTTTAAAATCATGTTAATTTGTTCTTTGTTTGTTTCTTTTCCTGCCAGTCTAATTTATTCCAAAAGACTTTGGCTCTCAAGCCTGGATATATTGATCATGCCTATGTAGAGCATTGTTATAGCCTGGGGAGAAGACTTTTGTGGAAAAAGTTGTCTTTGTTCTCCTTTGATAATTTATATGTATTTTGATGTTTTCAAGTTTCCAGTTTTGAATCATTTTTCAAGGCAGCAAGTTAACTTCACTTTTTCTCTTGAAGTGTTAGGCAAATGCAGAAATGACCTCACAGACAATGATAACACACCTCCTCCTCCTGGACTGGATGCTAGTGGATAATTATGTGCAGCATGTTGACTTCAAGGAACAGCTACATTTTCTTGTGTGCTATGCAAGTCTGTTCAAGGAGAGGACTCAAGGGGCTAATGATTCTGGTCCCACTCATACTTCACTGAACACATACGGTAGAAAAATCTGTAGCTTCATTTGGAAATAATGAAGTTATTGTGTCTATGCTACATACTATAAATTCAATTATATTACGGTAGTTCTGCAAAAATGCGGGAGGCTGATAGAAAATAAACACACTGTCTCTGTAAGATTTTAATCTCAGTACAGGCAAAACCACACCAAGAGGCAACAACACAGGGCAGGAGAGAATAAAGAGCAAGACTCCTTGGTGACTTGAGTAATAAGGTATGTCTTCATTATATTCTTTTCCCTTCCGAGGTTAGTAAGAGGGAAAAGGGAAAACTACAGGAAAGAGGAAAAAGACAAAAAAATAAACGGTTAAGTAAGGTGCTGAGAAACTAAGGAAAAGAAGAAAAGGGAATAAAAACCTTTAATGGTAAAGCAGTTGAACCTATGTTCTCACATCAGAGGATTAAATTACTCTAGTAACATCAGGAGCCTGGAGGCATATTGACATAGTACTATTAACAACTGTAATTCTCTCCAGAATATCTCATGCTTACCTACCAGTAGCTTTAGACCTCTGCAAATGTTCTGTAAGGCCATCTATTCTGTTGATATAATGAGATCTAGTGTGATGGGAACCATTCCTGCCACCAAATTCCCTTGGTGCCTTTCTGTACATAAGTGTCCATGAATATTTATAGGAGCTGGCACTCTTCATGCTGCTAGTGACAAGCAAGCGTGGAAAGAACAATAAATCAGATGTGCTTTGAGGAGTTACAAGACCTCAGCCCTTGCTAACTCACAAAATATCTTCTTGAATCTTCACATGAGTGTTGCTAATGGAAAAGATGGTAAGTACTTAAAAAAAAAATATATATATATATATATTAATGCTTAAAAAGAGTGATTAATCCTTAGCAACTCCAATGTACTTAAAGCTCTTACCTGGATTCATTATGTAAAAAGAATATGTTAGATTTAATAATTTTTAGTGTCAAGTGCTTTGTAGTCTATAACTCAAATGTAGTTACCAGACTGACTGAACACACAGAATCTGAAGGAGTAAGAAGTCCTATAGAAAGATATAAAATAAAACAAAATCAAGCTTCAGGATCACCTTGGATCCCCCACACAACTGTGGAGAAGTAGAATTCTGTTTATTCAGATGGAGTGTGCTCATAGTGCCAAGAGCCATAGACTGCTAGGGAAATTAGTGTAGCCTCTTTGATGTCATGTGCATCCCAGAATCTGTAATACACTGCTGAAACTGTGAGCATAGCCTTTTGTTTATAACCCTAAACAGAACCATTTGAATACACACACTGAAAGAACTTGTAACAGAAGCAATGCATTTTCTTCCACCCAGTGATTCATTACGTACAGTTTCATTCTGGATACTGCAGTTATACGCAAAGCCATGTGCTTTAGATTATAAAGCACACTAAGCAAATCATAAGTTTTTCAAGATGGTATGTAAAGGCTGTTTTTCCATCTATTTGTTGCCAACGACCCAGATGACACTGTAATTAGAACAACAAATATTTTATGTGAAATCAATCATTTAGCTGCCTCTGAACCCTGAGACAATGGCTTTTAGATACACTTTGTTGGGAAACAAGATCCGTAAATAGTTAGAATCTTGGCTTTTGCCATTTTTTTCTTTCCAACACAGTCCTGATCCTTCAGTATTTGTCAGTTCTTTCAGTTTCTTTTGTGAGTGATTTGACCGTAGAGGAAAAAGGCAGAGATTAAACAAAGCATACCAAAGAACTAAACTGTCAGTGACTAACACGGGTAAGATTCAAACCTGTCAACAAACAGCATGCTTCTGCAAGTATGGTCCTGAAGATGTCTTCCTACGTATTGAGAATATACAGAAGCCCTTATATGCCCTGCACATAATAACATCTAATAGTGGGTTCCAGAGGTGTGGCAACTAGTCAAAGTCCAAGAGGTTTACACAGATACTGTAACTTCAGGGAAAAAAATAACTCATGCCAAACCATCTGAATGGCAGAAACTACTTCCAACAACACAGAAAACTTATCTGATCATTATTTTTCTTTCCCTCCTCATACTTGACCCAAGGTGGTTGTGGAAGCTGTTTTTTGGTTAATTCATAAAATCATAGAATGGCCTGGGTTGGAAGGAACATTAAAGATCATCTACTTTCAACCCCCCTGACATGGGCAGGGATATCTACCACTAGACTAGGTTGCTCAGAGCTCCATCCAACCTGGCCTTCAACACTTCCAGGGACGGGGCATCTACAACTTCTCTGGGCAACCTATTCCAGTGCCTCACCAGCCTTGAGTAAAGAATTTCTTCCTAGTATCTAATCTAAATCTACTCTCTTTCAGTTTGAAGCCATTCCCTTTGTACTGACACTACATTCCTTTGTGAAAAATTTCTCTCCATCTTCTTTGTGAGCCCCTTTTTCAGGTACTGGAAGGCTGCAATTAGGTCATTCTGAAGCTGCTTCTTCTCCTGGCTGAACAATCCCAATTGTCTCATCCTTTCTTCATCAGAGTGGTGCTCCATCCCTATAACCAACTTGGTGACCCTCCTCCGAACTTGCTCCAACATACTGTCTTTCCTATGCTTGGAAACCCAGAGCTGGAGGCAGCACTCCAGGTGGGGTCTCACCAGAGCAGAGCAGAGGGGCAGAATCACCTCCCATGATCTGCTGGCCATGCCGCTGAGGATGCAACCCATGATACAGTTGGCTTGTGATCTTTTCAGAAGAGACAGTTACTGATGAAAACCAGGCCATTCCAGGTGTGCTGGAATTACTACATACCACAGCCTATTTCCTAGTTCTAGAGGACCTGGTTAATAAAATAGCCACCAGGTGATAAAAAATATCTATCTCACATTATCATGTGACGTAAGTGATGTCTCTCTCACTGTTCAAGCAATGCTGTATGATCAATACAAGTTAATGAAGAACTTCACAGCAGAAAAGCCTACTGAGAGCAATTAAATACGAAGAGGTCACTTCCAGACTGAGATATCCCTGAGCCACAAACCATGTTTGGCTGGAGAGTGTTCTGGGCAAATATCTCTGCTTGCCATACTTTTGTACTATACCCTAGGCTTTTCATCTTGGTTACTGTGTGAGAGAGAAAATTAGGATAAACAGGTTGGGATGGGACTAGAAATGGGTTTTTTTTATATGTGGGTGGGTTTTTCTGTTAGCGTTTTTTTGTTGTTGGTTGGTTGGTTGGGTTTTTTTTGGTGTAAGGTTGCTAATACTCAAATGACCAGGAAAGAGATCAACTTAAAATAAATAAATTCAAGGAGAACAAATCCCTAAGACGCACCTGAGATGGAGGCTGAGGTAACTTCTCACAAGGCAAATATCAGAATCTTCACTGTATTTCAAGATTTCAAGATCAACTTTAATTATTTATGGCAGGAAGATTGTATTACAGTTGCCTTTTTGTTAGCAGTGCACCAGATCAACCTGAGTTTCTGGAAGGCAGAAGTTGAAATTCCATGCAAAGACGAATACAAATGAAAGCCAGTCATTCTTCAGTTTTCTGGACATGCCCCATTTTCCTTCCTCCATCAGTTTTTATCTGAGGTACTAGTCCTAAAATAGAAACACTGGGACACCTACACAGGTATCGTGCACTCAGAGGTTTGCCATTATGCAAGCTTGTCTCATCAGCATTATGCCATAGCTGGGATTCAGACTGTTGATGCAGTCTATTAGTGAAGTTAAAGAAAACAGGATTAGAAAGTATCTCAAGTGAATATTTTGTCCCTTCCTGTCTTCCAAGGTAAAACCATGCACCATGCTGGAGGTATGAGAAATTTTCAAAATTGCTCAGAAACAAAAGATATAAAAAAATTCTCACAAACACAACATCAACGGAGCAACTCATGATACTTCTGCACAAGAAGATGGCAGCTATTCTTTCAAAGAAGAATTAGGATGATGATTTAGTCAATAAGTAGCTTTGGCAACTTTAAAGTACAAATCCTAAATAACATGACAGTATCATCAATTTTAGAGGTAGTCTCCAAAACACATTTGGAGCTACTAATACACAAGTTTTCAAAATGCAGACTGCGGATCTTAAGAGCTACATCTCGTGCTAATATGCTTTGGAAAACTCACTGGACACTTGGCACTGGTTCATCTTGTGGATGCTAGCTAAGAAAAGCAAAGCGTACGGGGAAAAAGATGAAACAAACACGAAAAGTAAACAGCGAGATTAACTTTTAAAAATAGTCAAAACATTCAGTGCATTAAAGAAGAGTAACAAATCACAAATACCTTTCTAATACTGCTTCTCTACAGAGCCAACTACTGAATTTGTCAAAAATGCATCATACAATTGTGGGGAGTTAGTCTGTGCAATCAAAAGTAGGGCAGGAGGCAGTCTGTAAGTTCACACTCTATTAAGATGTGGTTCATAATGGTCTGTTTTTCAGAGTTGCTGTTGTAGCATATAGCCTGGATACATTTAAAGGTAATCCCTCACCTTCTTCCAAACTGTAATAATAGCATTTTTATCCCATGCCCTCAGAGATTAAGCCACTTGATTGACTTTGAATTCTGGACACACAGGAAATTTGTATTAATTTAGCATAATGATGAGGCGCAATAAAGGCTCTGTGGAACCACAACAGCATGGTCTCTAAGGTTTTGTTCATTACAGAAACACAATTTGCATATCTAAAGGCTTGAAACCATGGGTCCATATTGATACAACTAGTATCTCAAATTTGAGTGTAGCAGATTCAGCATATATTTCAAAGAATAAATGGTAGAAGCCCAAGATAAAACTCTCAGTAGGTTTCTTCATTAAGAAAGAAGGTCTTTTTCTGAATTCAAGGTAGTTGGTAGCAGTAACTTTTAAAGGATGTATTAAAGAAAGCTTGACTGAAGCTTGTAAAAATACCACTAGTTAGATATTTGCTTCCTGGTGTTGCTACAGTACTTTGGTGTAACACTGGTAAATGTTGGAAGTAAAGAAGGTGTCTTGGCTATACAAAGGAAATTAATGCTGCTGACCTACGCTCCACAGCAATCCATTTCTTTAAGGGGTTGTTAAGTGCTGCTGGGACCCTCAATTAGTAATAGTTCAGAACTGATCTACAGATTGAATTCGGGCCACTAAATTCTGAAGGAACATTTTGAAAGAGAAACTGAAGAAGCATAAGAAACTATTCAGTCAATGACAGATTTTGAAAAATAAGTAGGAGTAGATAAAACCTTCAGGCTTTAAAGATGTCTGTTAACCTGTGAAAGAGCTTCTAGGTTTGTTTTTTGTACTCCTTCCAAATCCAAATCACAACCTTTTATTGACAACTTACACTATGAATCTAGTGGAAGAATGCTAGACACAAAAATAAGGGCTCATCATTTTCAGTGGTGCAGTTCCTTGTCTTTCATCCTGAAGAGGTATATGGGAGTGTCCAGTAATAGCAAAGTAAATTCAGAAAATGTAGAAGAGATGTTTAAAGAAAAGTCAGGGAGGTCTGCAAAGAATTCCAACCCTGGGATCTCAATAATAATATAGTAATTTTAGGCTATGTATTTTGTGGTACTTAGCAACACCACCTGTAGTAAGAGTTTGGGGAGTGCAAAGCACACAGAATATGTATAATTTTCATCCAGCCTTTCCTAAACCCTTCTAAAGAAAATTCTGGAGAAGACTTCAGCTCATGGGGGCAGAGGAAGATATACACATACATGCACATATACAAATAAAGTAAGTTGACCTTCCGGTATTATAGTGACTTGCTTACTTGACAGTACGTTATTTCGTTCTAAAATCACTGTTCTTGACAGGGCAGAGCTTGCATTAGTATATCAGCTCACTGTGTTATATTCCCCTCCGATCACGATCTTTGTCCTTGAGGGTCACTTATTTTAAAATGGTAACTGCTACAGAATTAGTTAGATTCTTTATTTCTCTCATAAATATGTGACTAATTCAAGTGACTTTGATGATGTTTTACTCCTCAGAACTTGATGAACCCTTTTTTACCAAAATGAGCACTGATTTCAGGGTTTAAACTGAGGCACTGGAAAGGCTGATTTTTAAACCATTACAGCTTACCCCTTCTGGAAAATCAGGCTCCTTCATGGTGTGTTACTGCAGGTACACAGAATTTCTTGTTGCTCCAGAAAATATAGGTTAAATGATTTCTGGATTTTTTTTTTTGTGGAGTCAATTTGGATATGTTCTCTACCTCCTAATTACTACAGATATTTGAATTTTTTTAAAACCCTTTCTTACAAGTCTATACTAGATTCTTGGCTGGTATTGAATAGTGCATCCCTATAGAATAGCTTGTGATATAACAACATCAAAATCTATTTGTATCCTGATTCTGTACTTGGGTCTGTGGGTATTGCAGAGTATGCAAAGTTCGAATTAACACTTTATTAAGTACTGTGCACTAATTCCTTGTGTGAATGACCTACAAAGGACCCCAGAGAGTTACAACATGAACAAACCGGTGCATTGCAAGTGTACCTATTGCCACAGAATGCCACTTCTGATTTCTCTCTTTTGGATAGTCAAGAAGTATGGCCATATTAACATAACTCTCTTCCATAACACATTCTACTTCTCAGTAGGACTAATTAGCTTAGGCACGGCACTGCACTCATCCAGCTATACTGCCTCCGGGGTCTGATTCACATCTAGCTTGAGTAGCTTTGCAAAGCACTGGCATGCGTTGAGTTGCTATATCATAAATTTATATTACAGCTTATTCTATACTAACTTTCCCATGGAGACAAAACCTAAAAATCAGCTTTACTGCTGTGAACAGATTCATCAAAGTCTCCTACTGAAGTAATGCCATGATAATAATGAAAATATCCTGGCCCCCAGTAGAAAGGCTCATACCCTGAAAACACTAACATGGGTGCACACCTTCACTACTAGAACTAGTTCCTCTGAAGCCAGCCCCAACACTAAGCATATGAATACAAGGGAAAAATTGGAAAGGATCAGAAAAACACCTTGATATTAACATGGCCTAGAGAAATAAGATTAAAATGAAAACGTGTAACAGAATTTTAACTCCTGTGTTTTGAAAAGACTGTCTTAATTATTCCCATTATTAAAGGGCACTGTGAAGTAAAAGGCTATGGACAGAGAGAAATATGCACTTCTCTTCACTGGTATAAGATACAATGAATTTTTCAAGTTCATCACTCAGTCTATCTACACAGTACTCAAATTAACTCATGAAGCAGTTACAATTCAGAGATAATTGAGAGCCATATACTTTCTACCAACACACAATAATATGTTAAGAGTACTTAAAGCCAACCTTTGAGGAAAAATTCTTATGCTAGGTTCTTCAATAAAATAAACATAAGAATAACTTGTGCTTTCCATGGAGAGTATCAGTCAATGTGTAGCTGCTCATCATTGTCTAAATTAACTGAATATGAGATTGTTGGGTGGACAAAAGCAAATTGAAGATAATCAGCAAGATTTATGTTTTCAAATAACGTACAAACCACATAAATTACTTCAAAGAGACCCATAAAACTATGAGTTTTGAAACACATTTAAATTATAATATAGAAAAAAGGAAAGAAACATGACTTGTGGACCCTAAATTGTAGTTCAGGGTTTGCTTTAACAAGGTAGAGCACCAGAAAATTATCTCCCTCTTGTCACACGTTTCATTTTTGATTAGGTCATTTTGCATTACTAGTAACTTCAAAATGCAGACACAAAAATATGAGGTTCCGAAGGTATCTTTTCTTCTCTGAAGATGAAAATTAATAGAAGAAAACTATCTACAATACCACATACAGGAAAACAAGATTTTCAGTTTTTACGGCAAACATTCATTCATGCCAGCTGTCTACATGAAGTTAATGTGTTATCCCATTGCATAATGATGCATCATGTGAGGCCTTATAAGATGGGACTGATATTCTTTAAAATATTTATTTTTATTTTTATTTATCCCTTTTTCTTACTTTCAACCAATAACACATACTTGTCCAAAACAAATTACTGTTCTTTCACCATTTTGTTAGCATTGTTCACAATATTATTTATACAGAACCATAGTTCCTTATTTTAAGTCGTAAAATACACAGGAGAGGTCAACTACACTTACCACACTTTTTTGCATTCTGCAATTCAATCTCTGCTATTAGGACTTGATCTGGAAAGTTTGTGCAGAGATACAAAATATATTAGGTAGCTGTTTTGGCATATGAAGTCTTAGCTTTACATATTTTGTGTATTTATTTTTCAGAGAAAAAGGACTCCAGTTACTAGGTTTCAACATAAAGCCTTGCAGAGTAGGATGTGGCAGGCTGGCTACACAGCTGCTGTGTGGCCTGTGACGAGGAGGTGCCTGTACCATCTGACAGTGTCAGCAAAGGGCTAATGTCTTCATTACACTCGTCCTTCTTTCTCTCTCCTCCATGGCTGCAGACAGAGGAGGAAACATGGATAACAGTTTGAACATACACAGAACGCGAGGGATGAATTTCCCAGTTACCTCTGCTGAAGTATTAAATTCAGATGTCTTATGATGACATTCTAAACATTATCATTACTTATTTCACTGCAGCGCAACACACAGAGAGGAAGAGATAGTAAATCATACTATGAAGAGTTCCATGATATATTGCTCCTCTTATACAAGAAACAGCAGTAGCTTGTGCCACTATTCAAGAAAGACTTGAGTGCCCAAACACTGGCTGTGAACCTGGGCTCACCAAAAGAAGGCTGAGCTCATCAGAGTTCATCCTTGCAATGAAACACCAAGACAGGACAGGGTCTAAGGGGACCAAGGAGCTGAGAGGGCACAGCTGATTACCTTTTCTAGTTTTGCTTCTGGGATGAAAATACTCAGAAGCAAGTGTTTCATGTCCTGTCATGCATCACACCACTACAGAGGCGGCAGTTTGTCCTTCATGTAGAAACAAAAGGACAAAACCAATAATCCTGCCTGCAACTGTGTTTTTCTTATCCTTTTAAAGAATTTATGGCAAACCTGTGAATAATAAGTGCTCTGCTGCTGCCAAGTGTAACAACAGTGGCACTCAGAAATATTTCTAACATCTAATAAAAATAGAACTATGGCAATTGAACTTAGGACATCAGAAAAACATGCTTATTGTCCATACTCAGTGAGGGAAAAAGTCAATGATATCACAAGAACTGCCTATTCTTTGGATTCTGTTTTTTTCTTTTGATGGTATCAAAAAGTCTCTTCTAGATTACTGGCATTTGAAGATGAGAAACTATTGAAGTAGCACACAGAGTCAATAAAATGATCTCACTACACTTGCCCATGTGCATAAGGGGTTTTATCTTTAAAAATAGCCTCGTATTCAGTTGTGTAAGTTCCAAATGGTGTTTAATGGGTGAAAACGCCTAAAGATTTCTGAAAGGTGTTCCTACTTCTTGGCCATTAGCATTCTGCAGCAGGATAATTGAAATCTTCTTTCAGTTCTGGGTACTCAAGATCACAGTCCTCCTTACTTCTAAAGTGGAGGAACTTCCACCTATGTGGAAGGGAAGAATCCCAATAAAATCCATAAAGCACAGCCATTGATGGGCCAAATTCAGGAACTGCCAAGACCAGACAACTGTAGAGTGTCTAACCCGAGTTAGAAGTTAATGAGGCTTTTTTTTTTTATCAATTTGTTCCCATACTAATACTGGAATTTTAGGGCAACAGAAACTTTTGTTTTGTGAATTCAGGTCATATTAACTAACAGTTTCAGCTGAAATAACATGAAAAAACTTCAGAGATGTTGAAAGAATTCATTCTGGCATCTCAAAAAACAAAACATTTTGATTTTGTCACAAGGGGACTCCTTTCCCCAAAACAGAGGAGGTAGTGCTGCCACCCCTGATATCCAAAAACTCAGTGATTAGGCCATGTTCTTAGGTTGTGAAAGATGTAGCTTCAAGCACCTCCTTTAAGTGATTTGGTACAGGGACCTGAACCCAAACATCGTGCATCTCAGGAGAGTAGCCTAACTGCTGGGTTAGAAAATATTCTTAGGTAGGTTTCTCTCAGACTCATTTGTTGAAAGCGTCCCACTTTACATAAAGTAGTTAAATATTCATTGAAACAGAGATTGAAAGCCAGGTGCTGGCCCCCTTTTTCTCTGACTGCTCAAATTACCAGGATCTCAAGTCATTCACATGCTCTCTGTTTCTGTGGCCTACTTACTATTTAATGTACATTCCACTGATGGGAGAAAGGGGAGAAGGAGAAAACGCTTTCTTCTCTGAACTTCTGTATTGGCCTTAGGCATAGCCCAGACCAGTGAGAATATGGGTCGGTGAAAGTTTTGAGCTTTACCTTTGGAAGGACAGTAGTATGGAAGGTAAGAAATTATCACTTTCTAACACATAGAGTAGATAAAAATAAAGTAGTTTAAAGACTAGAAGTAGGATTTAAAGGAGAAAGAAGTGAGATCTCTGCATCTATTTGTATCCAATGTTTATCCCTATTGGCACATTTAATAAAAGCTATGCATAAATCACACGAAGTTCATTAAATCCACTGGCTCAGGCTGCTGACAAATTGGTAAATACACACTCAATAAAAATGTAAAACGTATGCTAACTCCACATTGTAAAACTGTTTTCTAGTTAAGACGTCTCTGCTTCTTTGTGGCTTTTCCAACAGAGCTTGATTTTCACTGTTATTGATCTTAGGGAAACAATAATGCCCAGAAAAGTGCCCAAAGGCCCTAGAACAGAAAAACAAAAAGCACCTCTATCAAGCTTACAGAGACCAAGGAGTTTACTATCCCACGCCTAGGGCAATTTTCTAACACACCCATGAATCTGAGGTTTGCTGATGCCTGCTCTGTACAATTCAACAGACTATTTTAGGCACTTCAGCTCTTTTATGAATGTGGCCTTCAGCACTTCTTCAATGCTGCCTTCAAGTAGTCCAAAGTGAAGGTATCACTGCCCAGCAAAACTTTGAATGTTTTAAATCTATCGATTCTGATACATTAAAGGTCTGGGAACTATGCAGGCCTGTGCAGACAGGCAACTGGACACTACGAGAATTAGACACAAAAAACACCTAAGTATAAAAAACACGAAAAGTGAGAATGGCTGAGGCTGGAGAAGGTCACAGAAGACCATCTCCATCATTTGAACAGGATGAAGAAACTGTGCTTCTCAGAACATTCTCCTTTTCAGAAAAGGCCTGCACCCAGCCAGCCACAGATTTTTATAGATAGGGAGCTCATCAAAAGGTTTTAATACTTACAATACCTGTGCAAAAAATCCATGGAAAACCCTATTTGAAGAGTCTCTTGCTACCACCACCGAAGACTCTGATTGTGGACAGCCTTCCTGACATCAAACGAACCCAGATGTAGAGAGACCTTGGGAGCTAGCCCAGTGCTTTGTCTGGGTCTGACCTCAAGTTTTCTGTATTTACATTTTTTCGAAAACATGATTTAGAACAGATGTCACTGGACACCAGAGCTCTTCTCCAAGGCTGGAGTAGAAAATCACAGGAAAAGAAGAACAGACCAGCTCAATTTACATTACATGAGCATATTGGTCTGCATAGCAAAGAGAGGGCAGAATCCACACATCCCCAATTTTAGCTTAATTAGGCTCACAATCAAATATCAGTGCTGGTTTCCCTCTATTAAGGGTCAAGCAAAAGGCTTGGTTTGATTTTGAACAGCCTTATAAACAAGTGGAATATTTTGGTTTTAGGGGTAGTTTAGGACCATCTCTGCTTGTATTCTCTATTTCTGCCATTGACTTTGGCAATGCCTGAACAGCATATTAAAAGCACTTGCCTCAAACCACACTTGCAGTGTGCATGGTTGAAACAAAGGATGAAATAATGTTGAAAAACAGTATTATGAAACTGATATAGATTTAATAGTGGCTAAATGAAAGAAATGGGAATATGAAACCCCCTTCTTCTCTAGACAATGTGTGGCGAAATAATCTGTTCGCAATGGAGGGAAAAAGCTCAAAAAGAAACATTTGGAAACAATACAATGACATATGGTCCCATATGTTGGATCCATAATGCTTCCTAATTCCTTCAGGGTAAAATTCACTCTTCTCCTGAACAAAGTCCAAGTAACTGAGATTTGCCTGTGTGGACTGAAGGAAGAACTAGAATCTTCCCTCCATGCATAGACAAGAGAAGACAACGAAGCAGCTTCACTGCAGTTGCCATTGTAGCCGTGGCTTGAAGCAGCATCAGTAATGTTTTTTGATGCCTCTCTCGGTAGTTATAACTGCTGATCCGTAGGCTCATTCTCATCTCTCTTCCTTGGCTGTGTCTGCTCAGGGCATGCTTTCCCTGTAGGGTGCTCCATGGTAAAGAAGGCATGTGCTCAGCTTTCTGAATCATACTAGGACAGCAGTATAACTGGAGTTGCTTTAAAAGTTTTATATACAGCAAGCTGCATGTTGGTGCTGATAAGGCATCCTCAGGGCAATTATGCTCTACAGCAGTTTTTGTTGGTGCGTTTACAGCCCTTAGGTTTTCGAGGTACAGGATTTCCACTCGTAATTCCTGGTCCCATGCCGTTCACCAGTCCCTGAATGAGGGAGCAAAAGAAGAAAAAGCCTGCAAAATCTGGCAACAGGTTTTATCCCCCCAGTGAGCAGGTTTTATAAGTGCGCTGAACAGGGGTGGTGAAACATCCATCCAGCAATGAAAGCATCTCATATCCAAATGCTCTGAATTAAACTGTGATATAATATTTATTATTGGAATTTCGTCATATTTTGGGTGGCTGCATTATTCAGGATTGAGGCACAGATAACTGCTTAGGTGAACAAATTACCGAAGGTAGTTAAGCAGCCACAGTTCTGTTGACTCCTCACACAGTTTTGGCTTCTAGTCACAGAAGAGGAGGAGGTGAGAATACATGAGGGAAAACAACATGGTGACACCAAGGTCAGTGGAAAAGGACAGGGAGGAGGTGCTCCAGGCACCAGAGCCGAGGTTCCTCCGCAGCCCTTGGTGAAGACCATGGTGAAGCAGCTGTGCCCCTGCAGTCCATGGGTCCACAAGGGATGCAGATATCATCCCGCAGCCCGTGGGGGAGGTGCCCGTGCTGAGGCAGGTGGATGCCTGGAGGAGGCTGTGTTCCAGTGGAAGACCCAGTGGAGAGAGGGGGCCCTTGCTTCCAGGCTGGAGCAGCCTGTCCTTGAAGGACTGCGCCCTGAGGAAAGAAAGACCCACGGCGCAGCAGTTTTGGGAGGACTGTGTGCCTGTGCGAGGGACTCACACTGCAGCAGGTGCAGTAGGACTGCTGCTCATAAGAGTGGACCCACGTTGGAGAGGTTCATGGAGAACTGTCTCCCATGGGACGGAGGGAGAGAGGGACCCCATGGTCTCACAGGGGAAGGACTCCATTTCTGGAGCAGCAGAAGAAAATCTCAGTGTTGAACTGACCAAACCCCCATGCCCTGTCTCCCTGTGCTGTTGGTGGGAAGGAGGGAGGGGCTGGGGAGAAAAGGTGTTTTTAAGGGCTTATTTTACTTCTCATTATCCTCCTCTGATTCTGTTACCAATAAATTCACTTTGGGATTTTAAGTTAAGCCTGTTTTACCCCTGAAGTGTTTTTTCCCGGTCCTTGTATCAACTTATGAAGCCTTTGTTAATTCTTTTTTTTCTTTCTCTCCTCTGCCCAGCTGTGGCAGGGGACAGTGAGCAAGCGACTCTTGTGGGTGCCTGCCATTGGGCCAGTGTCAAACCATGACAGTCCCCAATTTGGTTGGTCAAGGGAATTAGGCAACATGCTAAAATCAAATCAAAATATTTCATTTAATTTTCCTCTAATTATGACTAAATAAAGCACAGGCTTATTATTTCCTGCATTCCTCAAAGATACCTTTGTTCTCCACTTTGTAAGTCAAAGCTTGCCTTAAGAGAAGTTTCTAGGGAATCATAGCATGGTTAGAGTTGGAAGTGACCTTGAAGATCATCTAGTTCCAACTCCTCTGCCATGGGCAGAGACACCTTCCAGTATGCCAGGTTGCTCAAAGCCCCATCCAATCTGGCCTTGACCAGTTCCACGGATAGGACAGCCACAGCTTCTCTGGGCACGCTGACATTCTTAAGCATTTCATCCTCTACAAACCAATAAACCTAAACATACACAGAGGCATCTGGCAGTGCCTAGGCACAAGATGAGGAGGCTGAAGAAATTGCAGGCTGCTTCTCTAAGCTGCTCTGTAAATCGGCAGCATGTGACATCTAGGAAAGACATCTTCCAGCATCAAACACCAGCTGCAATATCCTGTCCATGTGGCAGGATAGCACCTGAACTTCAGGAATGCTTCAATACTTCAACATTCAAAACCTCTTTTACACTCAGGGACTTGTGAAACGTGTCTCAGACTATGGTTTGCACACATTGGCTTCTACAAATGATGAGTAATACTCAGACACATAGTTATCATTTAGTTGTCACAGCCGCCCAGAACTCTTTTTTTCTCAAAGGCAGAAAAATCCACGTGTGTCTGTACTGAGAAACCAGGCTTCAGGAAAGCTGCAAAAATGGCCAATAAAATGATAGTGTGTCCTGCAAAAGATCTCGCTGAGTACAGAAAAAATGGCTGTGTCAAATACTGTTTTCAATGAGTTTCTGTTCTTGAGTATTATCTGAGTTGACTGAGATGCTGCTTTGCTACTTTAGCGACCCAGCTGCCCAGCTCAAAAATGCTGTTCCAATGACACTGATTCACAAAAAATACTAGAGCCTAGCATTCACACCTGTAAACATGAGGTGTTACACAACCCAGGCTTACGGAAGAAATTTTTACTACACAGAGGTGTTGGAGCTGTTGGGAGACTGTCCTTGTCTTGCAATCAGACTGGAAACCACAACCCTAAGGAAAGACAGGCACCATCCTAGGGAAGTAGTATGTGCTCTAGGATTAGCATATTTTCAATCCGGCTCTACTCATTTGTGCTCATCTCTAAGTAGACGTCCACCAGAATATTTTTTTTTTCTGGAATACAGCTATAAAGCTATCATAAACACAGAGGGGGATATGATGAGGATGAGGGTTTCAGATCTCTGAGTCCCCCACTAAAAGAAGCAGAGATCTTTTAGATTCATAGGCAGGGATTAGGAAGTACTCGACTTTGCTTCTCCAGCTGGAGGACAGGAATAAGAATTATCCAGACAAAAACTAAAAAAGACAAGGAAGGATGTAAAGAAATCATTTATGTTCAGAACCACAATAAACTCCAAGAATAAACTTCTGCCCAGCAGATTTCTAGAGGGCACTAAGCTAACCTTAATGCTGATACAAGATGAGTTTCATTATCTGATAGATACAGAGCCAACAGTACATCCTAAAGATATATACACAGGTACTACACACACTATAGGAATGAAAAGTCTTCCCGCTCTGGGAAATCATCCTGTCTTGAAGGGAAAAGATGATTATCCCTCTTCCAATCATCACCACTTGCTCTTCCTCAGCTCTCAAAAGGGCAATGAAGGCATGGCTAATAAAAACCATTTAAAAAGCTAAACCAAGATGGGGCTGAGGAGGGAATGGTATGGGGAGAGAAGGATATACCTACCTGTATATTTATTTCCAAAACTACTCATTGTGCCACTTGTTTACTTCTCTTTGGTTCTTGTCTCTGCACGTCAAAGTGCTTACCAACAAACTCTGTTTATTTGGTGTCTACAACACCTCTGTCAGAATGTGAATTGGCATCAGCAGTGTGTCAGCCTGTGCCAGTGATGAGTAACGCTGGTCAGTCTTCCCCCACTATAATGGTTACATTACATTTTTTGTTTAAAAAAAATGGGAGCTTGACACTATCTGCAGTAGCCCATCAGAAAGTCATCTCTCTTCTCCTTTAATATTTGGAAATACTTAAAGAGTTTCAGGAAAATATTTTCAGGGAATGTTTGATGTAAAAAATACTCCAAGGCAGATAGATTTTTCCGGTTAACATTTCAAAATTGCTTCAAGACTGAATGAACCATGTGATGATATACTTCTATGTTTTAATTTTCCAGCTGGAAAACGAAAATGTATTCAATATTTAAAAGGTCTTTTACAAAATACACAGAAACTATTAAAAACAGTACTTGGGCTATTCTGCAGGAAAGGGAACAGAAAAAACCACACCTGGGATACAAGGCCCTACAGCCACTCAGCAGTCCACAAAACAACTTCAGTGAGCTTAACCACATCCTTCCTTCCCAGGGAGGCCATGACTCAGAAGGCACAGAGCCAATGCACTCTTGCCAGATATTTGAAATGACAATTGAGCAAAAAAGCATGAACTCACCCAGGACAAAGCTCAGCTTTTTCTAGATGGACCGGGGCTGGTACCTTTGTGAAATTGTCCTTAGACTGACTGCAAAGAAGTGGCACAGTGTGCAATTACTGCATCTACCTAATATTTCCTGGAAGAGGACAAGAAGCAGACAGGTCTATATCCCCACTCATCATCCGTTGGATTGGCTAAACTGGCTTTACACACATGCAGCTGGGAATGTTTTACAGCCTCTCCTTCACATTCTTTCTCTAGTGACTGCATTTTTCCTTTTACATCAAATTGCCTCTTGCACTGAGTGGGCAGTTCCTTGACAACTTTGCTCTATGCACGCATGGAACAACTGGTACTTGCTGGATGCGTGGCTGTACCATTTTCTTTAGAATGAAGTAGCACTTTCAAAGTGGACGGAAGGTTGCAGAAGACTTGTGATTTGTTGATCTGCTGACAAAACAACTTTGTCCTGACCACTCTGATCTGGGAAAAAGGAACACAGCAGCCACAGTGGAGGTTTATGCAATCTGCAGAGTGTCTTACTGCCTTCTACAGTAGAATCACTGCCACTTTTAAACAGAAAATAGTCCACTGATCAGAGACCATTTTCTCAGCCCGTGGAGGGCAAGATTTGCTGTACAGTGATGACTACTTGCTGTAGTTACTATAGAAACACATAGGAACCATAGACCTACAGGAAAGAATTATAGTTTGAATAGTGCACAAGACTAAGCAAGATACAACATTTTAGATTTTTCTCTTCACTCTGGCAGGCTCAGCTGTGTCTCAGACAACTTGGTGTACACATTTCTTCAAGGCACAAATGAAGAACAATCACTCCAGTTATTCACTGTTCTTTTTCAGCCTGCTACAGCAAATGATGAAGTTCATTCTTTCACTTACAAGACTCTGTAGTACCAGCAAAACTTATTATAAGCTCTCTCTGTTTATTTTTGTCATATTTCAAAGGAAACTTTTCACTGCAAGCTAACTAACTCCTCTGTTAAAAGTGTATCCCGTACCGTTTAATATTTAGAACAAAGACTTAATGGAGAACTGAAGGTCTAAAGTCTTAGAAATAATGCAGCTCTAAATGTATCTCCATGATACATACACATATCTAGCTACGGCTGATTTGTCTGTGTGCAGTGTTAGGTTGGCACTGCACTAAAACTTCTAATCCTAGTGCAACCAGAGCCAGTTTCTCTGAGTACTTGCTACTCTGCCAGGAGCACACATCCCAAGGTACTTTCACCTACAAATTCCTTAACAGTGAAAGACAAGTTTAGTCTAGCCCAAAGACATGGCAAACTTATGACTCATCTTGACCACTCTTGTCTAAAGTTTTCTTCGAAGGAGATGACTTCTTCACCCCTGCTACAATCTGCATACAAGACTTGATCAAAACCCAACAGGTTTCTAATGAATTAGCTATTTTACAGCCCAGACATGTATGCTTAGGCAAGTTAGAAAACACCGGTATTTCAGCTTCTTGGATAATGAAAGGGAATTTCCATACTAAAAGCTGGTAGTAAAGCTGATGGCAGATTTCAGTTTTAGAATCACGTGAGATACTTGGAAAGAAAGGGATACTCCAGTGATACTGTGAAGTACTATGCAAACAGAATTTGGCCTAGCATATGAACTCAGTCTCGGTTATAATCCGGGCTTGAAAAAAAATTCCTAATTTTTTTAAGAATCAGGTCTTAACTTTGCAGTGACTTCTTCTTCATCTGCATGCAAGATTTTAAAAATAGAACTGGTGTTTCCTTTAATTAGTATTTGATACAGTATTAATATTCCTATTTATCTTTTTACATGCCATATGGATTAAATTCTCATTACTTTTGATCTTAATACTTTTAAAATATGTAAATCAGCAGACAGACACCCTCTTTAAAGCAGTGTTTGCACACCACATCTATTATTGCCTTGGGCAAAAGGAAAATATCTGCATTGCTAAAATTCCAGAATTGTAAGGAAATCTTGAAAAATCAGATATTAAATGGATCGATCTAGATGAATTATATAATGACCACGTAAACGGCAGTTGTTTAGACTCAGCTGTACCTAAAATTGACATGAGAAGTGGCCAAAGGCCATTAAAGAACATGTACTTAAAAGGGATCAATTAAGTTAATTTCTGGAAGGAGAAGAATGCTTTCACAGGTTGAGCTAATTCCAGATGCAGTGCCTTAGAAGGACACTACGGTTTTTTTAAAAGCTCACCTTTAATGTCGGACATTAAAAACACAATTATTTGTTTTCAGGTTTACAGAAGATACTGCTATCTTAATTAATCTATTGTTTTTCCAACACCATAGCACACTGCTGACGAATAGAATTGCATTTGCATGTATTTCAATTTTTCTGATCGTTATGGTTAAGCAGAAAGGAGAAACTGATGGGACTTATCAATACAAGAAAAGGGCAAAGAGGATACATGGGACTGGCCTCTGTTCACAGTGTATGTAATCTCCGATGACATGGGAAGAATTTGGATTTAGTGTTGAATGAATATGGTTCATGAATGTATTGGTCTGAAAACAAAAGTCTAGCCAATCCTTTTACATTTGATCTTCCTATAATATACACTATTTTTAGCTAGCCCTGTCAAATTTCTCTGCCTACATTATACTGTTGAAGTCTACGCCGAGAGTTTGCAGAATAAATTAAGCAAATGTACTTGTGGAAACCAGAGCTTACTCAGTACTACCATGCTCTGATTGAGAGGTGGAGGGAGGATGCTGTGCAGCTGCAACCACATTGCATGCCCCAGAGCATGTGTGCAGTGCCTGTGTAAGGTATCCATTTCCTACCTTTCAGCCCCGAAAAATCTGTGTCTGTTGAGAAATACTACATGAAAATTACTGTTCCGGTTGGAAAAAAAAAAAAAAATGCTCCTCAGTATCAGAAAAGACATTTTTGGGGAAATTGGGCACAGCAGGGTCCATTTACTTCCTCTTATTTTTATTTCTTTCTTATCTCATACAAAATCCACTAGGACCTTCTCCACTGTCTTGACTAAGCTCTGAGTACAGGCCAGAAACCTGAGAGTACGATGTATTTTTAGCACTTCGCTTTTATTTTGGTTATTTTAGGAATCCACAGGACAAAATACTGGTGTTTATTCAAATGCATCTAAGAGCACACATCACTCCTCCTTAAACTGAATCATGAGGCCTTGTTTGGCAGGGTTTATTCCAAATGAAAACCTGAGCCTGAGCTCTTTAATCCTATGGTAGAATAGTCATGTATAAACCATGACTTCCCTAGGTGCACACCGAGCAGAAGGTCCATAGCAATGAAGGCAATGAAAGTTACAAAAAAAAAAAGAAAAATAAATTTGGCCCTTGCTCTGAACAACAGTTTAGTTTAAGGCATAGCCTATACCAGCAAACGCTACCAACGCACTTATTTCTTGACATTATCGGGATTGGTAAAAGTCCTCAGCCAGAAATACTGTTGGCTTTTTGACCGGAACAACTCAATCCATTTGGCAAACTGCTTTAAGAACTTCTTTCCTATGATGACGTGTCTTTCCAGAAAGGAAGTTTGTTGTCATACATCTGCAGTACAGTTACGGTTTCAAAGTCTTCTAACTGCAGATACAGCCTAATTTGCCAGTTCAGTGCAGGCTTTTTTTTTTTCAGATGCCATCTTGCATAGGACAACACTAAAAATACAACATTCTTCACATAAACCTGCAGGCCATAGTCATACACATACACCAAAAAGAAGGCACATCACTGTCCTTAAATTTGCAGGAATCTGATAAGCACCACAAATATTATTTTGAAATTCCTGTGCAACTAAATGAAAGTGTTTTCTCACAATTACTTGCAAAGGCATAATTAGTAAGGTATTAGTAATCTAAGTATATCCCCAACTGTGTTTAGAATAACTAGGTAACAGAATGTCTTAGAAGTAATTTAAGTTTCCCCTTTAAGTGTCTTAATGACACTGTAGGGGACAAAGCATCAGTTAGTTATTGCAGTTTAAATGCTTTATGTACTTAAATCAAAATTATTGCTCATTACTGTTTCACAACACAGATATATCTTATCTTTGTCTTAAACAAGAAACATATCAAATAGGAAAATCTGTTCACAGCCATGCTATATTGTCTATACTGTTCAACCCATTTACTTTTCAAGTTGTACTATAAACATCTAATTCTAAGCAGTTACCTAGAATTCATATTTCCATCTTTTTTTTTTTCAAATTTAATGGTCTTACTTAGGCGATGATTGTTATAATGCTACACAAGATGTGTGGATAACCACTACTACACCCTGAAGTATTGGGACCTTTGTAATCAACCTCTGCTTCTGACTGCTGCATTTGTTATATGCAGAACAAGGAGAAGGTGCACACAAGCCTGTGAAATTCTGTTAATAAATCAAGGATCTCTTGGCTACTGAACTCACAGCTCTGTTCTCTAGTTAGTTCACAAGTATTTCATATCAAAGGGATGCAAATGTGAAGGTTTAGAAATAAAGGAGTAGCTCTTTCAAATTTGAAGCTAAATAAAAAGTCTGACAAGCAATACCAGACTTTTACCCAGTCTCCTTTCTTGAAACATAAGCACAACACTACAGTGGGACTCCACTTTCACCTCTGATCCAGGTAGCAGAGTTACTTTGCTCAATGATATAGCATCTACAGAAACTGCATTACAGTATTTCACAGAAGTGATCCCATTAAAATAAATTCCAACAGCTATTACAAGCAAAACTTTCCTCACCACCTGGTTTTTTTCATCACTAGGATGTGGAAACCTTCTGCCTCCTTCACAGCAATCCCATGATAAATGGCACATTCACATAAATATAACCTTGGAATTCCATTGGAAACAGCTTTACGCTAAAGCCAACCACTTCCTCATCTCCTTTGTAAAATTACATACCCACACTGAACCAGAGGGTATAGTGATAGAATATAAATTACTTTTATGGGCCATACAAGAGGGAGGATAGTTCTCAAAAGTGCTCACCTTCCTAAAACAGGCCACATGTTCACATGAGAATAAGCCACAATCAGGATATCGTCTTAACCAAGTCTATTGTTTTCAAACAGCCAAATTGGTTTTGATTAATGATGACTTCTTTTCCCGTGCCCTAGTAAAAGATTCTTGTTTCAGTTCTAGATCACTCCTGGCAAGTCATGCAGAACACAATGTACACCAGATTCCAGCACACTGCTGCCTTCCTGCTCTGAGCTTTGTCATCAGCTTGCATGAAAACAGGCACAGGCCCATCCCACCAAAACTTGTTTTGCTCAGTTTGTTTTTGTTTCAAAAGATCCTTCAGGGGAAACAATCTGGTCAAAAATCCAGCCCCAATTCAAAATGTTTATATAAAACACACTTGGGTCTCAAATCTGTGGGAGCAATATTTTAAAAATCTTGTGTTTTTTTGTTTCTGATCTGCTGTTCTTACTCAATGTTCTGGTATTGGTATGAACAAAGCCAGACAAAACCCCAAGCATTAGTTTAACAAATGTAATCCAGATACAATGGGCTAGATTTACAGACCAGCCATGCTTATTCATGGTGTAGCATGAAGATGCATGATGATGCTGAGCAAAACAGGCCCAATTTACAGTTGCCCTGAGGCCTCTTCAGAGAAGAACACCCCTAGCACAGAGGGCCTGTACACTGCATGCAGAGCCAACTGTTTCTTTGTTCCTATTTGTCCCAGGATGGGAATCATTCTAAGGCAGGGCAGCACAAACCTGAACAAAAACTACTAGGATAAAGGGCTGCAGTCCCTGAGAAATAATCTTTCTCCCATATCCTCTAATCCTTCCCATTTTCAGTTGACGTTGACCTGGAGCAACCTCTGCAGATATGGGGATGCCTTCCTCTGCTATACCTTTTCAGAGGTTATGAGAGGCATTTGTCCTGCATCAACCCAGCACCCACAATTTTCCAGTTGGCTTGCAAAGGAAATGGCAGACACAACTCTAACTCTTTCACAGTTAGACTCAGCTCTCTTACAGACCATATGTACCTTCTGAGTTTGGCTTTTTCTGAATGCAACTACAACTCTAAGGGCAGATAATGCTGTTCTTATTGCTGGGATTTCTTATTTGGAGAATTTATTTGACAATATTGAGGGAATATGTATGTCATCTGACACTAATTTTATTTTATTTTTTAACAGAGCATAAACAAGAACACAAAGTAAGTTTTTTTCCCAGTAAGTTTTTTTTGGTATTATTTCTTCCCTAGCTACAGGCTTTAACCAGAGACCAGTCTGGGATACACTTATTCATTCAGCAACAAGGGATAAAAGATCTTGATAACCCACTGGTAAAGGCTGACCTTAAACATTGATCCTAAATTGTGTGTCAACTTGAAGAATAAATCTGGTCCTGGTTCTCAGAAGCAACTATCAATACAGTTGAAAGCTGTCACTTTTAAAGTATTATGTCCAGAAAGCAAGGCACATCTTGTTCTGCTGTAGATGACCCTGCATAATCATAAGACCTCAAGAAGCCACCACAAGAAGCTCTAGAAGAATACGAACTTGATTTACAGCTCTTGCCAACATTCCAATATATTTGGAAAGGCAGATAAGATGCAGAAAGCCATAGAATCATAGAAAGGCTTGGATTGGAAGGGAACTTAAAGATCACCTACTTACAATCCCCTGCCATGGGCAGGGATGTCACCCACTAGACCAGATTGCTCAGGGCCCCAAGCAACCTGACCTTGAGCACTTTCAGGGATGGGACACCCAGAACTTCTCTGGGCAGACTGTTCAGTGCCTCATCACACTCTGAGTAAAGAACTTCTTCCTGACTTCTAATCTAAATCAGTCCTCTTTTAGTTTAAAATGGTTCCCCCTTATCCTGTTGCTACCTGCCTGTGCAAAAAGTCACTCTCCCTCTTTTTCACAAGCCCCCTTAAAGTACTGGAAGGCTGCAATGAGATTTCCCTGAAGCCTTCTCTTTTCAGGATGAATAACCTCAGCTCTCTCAGACTGTCTTAACAGAAGAGGCACTCCAGCCCTCTCACCATCTTTAAGGCCACCTATGGACTCACTCCAGCATGTCCATGTCTTTCTTGGGCTGAGGACCTCAGAGATGAACACAGCACTCCAAGTGGGGTCTCACGAGAACAGAGTAGAAGGGGAAAATCCCCTCCCTTGACCTGCTGGCCAATCCTCTTTCGATGGAGCCATGCCTTCTGGGCTGCAAGCACACACTGTTGGCTGATGTCCAGCTTTTCATCCATGAGAACCCTCAAGTCCTTCTCATAGGTTAAGAGTCATAAAGTCATAGATTAATGGATTTAGACCTGACACTAAACACCACTAAATTAAAAAATGTAAAGCTTTTGCATAGGTCCAGCATTGAATATGAAGATGGACACAAACAGAGGAAGAAAGATTAACATTAGGAAATAAAACTGAAAATGTCTTCAGGTCTTTTCTGCAAAGACAAAAACATCATGGTTGTACGGCGGCAATGGATGGGATAGTGAAGTACAGATGTAAGACTGTAAGTCCTAGAAATCCAGCAGGGGTAATTTCAATTCCTCCTGTCTCAGTTAACTTCTGGAATCTTGTTTTAAAGCGGAATGAACTGTGTAACTCATTGTGCTATCTGGAGTATTGTGTTTTACCTTGTCTCTTCTCCTGATGTGACATTAAGTATTTACATCCTTTCTTATCTTTTTTTCTGTTTGATTGTTTGGTTTGGTTTGGATAGCTTCCAAAGTCCATAAATAGAAAATAAAAAAGGGTCACTGAAGAAAAGGTTGTTATTACGCAGGGGAAAATTTCCCTTATTTCATCTGGTCTCCTTATTTTCAAAGACTTTGGACCAATTAATGCCCTACTCTTTCAGACACACGCTTCCTAAGCATAACAAAAAACTATGTTGCAAATAATGATATAAAGTGTTGCAAACTAGTGATGCAATACTATGGGCACTACTGCAAAGGAAACTTCAGTAAGCATCACCTTTCAAAAAAGATTTTACCTATTAAAACAGAGCATGAATTGTAACTCTCCTTTCAAATGCTCTAAAGCTAGAAATACACTTTTCCCTGAAAAATTTGAGCAACTAGATACGAGCAAAGCAATGCTACAGAAAGCAGCAGGACATTTCACTGCTAAGGCTACCAAGCCTTCTGTCCTTACTGAAATGGACCAGTATCTTTTTCATTTTTCAGCTCATCAGCTTCTTTCTCCTTTCTCTGTCTTGCTTGCCTGCACAGGTTTTCTTCTTTGATGGCATATTCCTTCTACACTCCACTTCTGGCTTGTTTTTAATTCCATGATGTTTGTCCATGTCTGTCACACATTTTCCCTACATGTGAAGTTCTGCATGGTTTAATCTACCATGGTCAGCATTTTCTGCCTTACTGTTATAATCTCTTTCAAAAAAGGATTAGATAGTTTCCTCTTTCTTTCTTTTTTTTTTTCTTCTTGCAAGGCACACCACAAATGACTACAATTCCACAAACAAGTTACAGAATTTAAGCAGAAAATTGGCAGATACTTTCTGACTGTGCATGTTTATTTTGTGGGTGGGACAAGAAGAGGCAGCTCTGTGAATTAACAGTGATTTTCTTCAATATGTATCAATGATTAGCTTGAGTGGCATGCTACTACCATATAGGCAATCTCTGATTTTGAAAGTTTTAGGTTGTAAGTCGTTTATGATGATGAAAGACAATAATGAAGATCCTACTTCATCTGCAATACCCTAAGACATGTCTGCCTGTAGCTGTCTGATGACTATATTCTTCCCAGGGAATGTTTTAAAGTAGACTACGGTTTACAAATGAGAGTATCTAAATATAGTCATGCAAAATTTCATTTTTCTAAAGCAGTTAAGCTCCTTTGGATATGAAGCTGAGGAATTCACCCTTCTTGGGCCCTAAATCAATGATCAAAAGGCACAAAGCGTGAGCCTGGATACGCAGACAGAAAACTGACTTATACTACAGACTTGAACTAACAGCTGTTCTGAATACCATTGCAAGGGGCAAATCCTTGTGAGGAGATTAAGAAGTTCCAATTTATCAGTTTCTTATGAATGGAAAATTAATTGGAAGCACATGGACAACAAGAGATGAAAGAAACTGATATCACTTTTACTCAAAGTCTGATGAGCAAAAGATGAGGGGTTAGCCCAAACTGGAATCCTGTTCCTGTGCCCTTTTAGGACATTAGGCGAGACAGTATGCAGACCTGAACTTCATATATATTCACCTGTCTCTGAAAACAAATCAATAGGCCAAAGATTTTTGTAACAAAATATCTCTTTTACCAATCTTTAACTATAGGACCTAGTTGCGCTTAATTTTTGAAACCACACCCATCTATACTGCTACTAAAATTAGCTCAATTTTTTTTTTAGAGCTGCAGCAAACTTGGTTGTTCGGGTTTTTTTTTCAAATAAGCCCTTTAAAACCAACAAGCTTGCTGTTATTCATTTGACAGTCATGCTCTTTATCGTGACTAAGAATATGCTGTAAAGAACAGCACTAAAAGAATGTAGAAAAAACAATTGCACCACTTGGCTGCAGGGCATTTTTGGTGTCTGCAAATCCCAGTACTACAAAAAGAGGCTGGAACAATGTAATAATTTTTCCTTATTTTGAATGTAACTTTTGTGTGTGTGCAGGAGGCAATGTAAGCACACTGGTTAGATGGAGTCCCAAGAATAGCACTACACTCACAAAGCCACAAAGAATCGAAGACGTTCTTCCTAGCTGGTAAAGACAAAAACTAGCTGCAACTGAAGGTAAAGAGCAGGCATAGCTTTCCAACCTTTTAATACTATGCAATCACACACATTGTCTATATTTGATTCCCAACAAAATGTAAGACAGATGAAGAAGGACATGTTAAAGATGACCAAGTCTTCATAGGTATTCTTGCTGCTATTCAGCTTGTTAGTTATGTCTGCATTCTCCCTGTCAGACTTAGCCTGGTAGGGCAGACCAACCCGACAAGCAAGAGGCAATAGTATTTACATAGTTGTGCTTCTTGCCTTCTCACACTGTTCATTACTTATGTTTTTGCGTGTACAAGGCAGGACAAACCTTAAAGTCAAAGAACAGGTACTAAGATATTTTTAGGAAAAGAAATATTAGAATTCATAAAACTCTTCTTTTATATATGTTGTGTTACAACTAAGATATGCTTGTTGCCTGCTTGACCACAGAGGAAAGCAGCTTCTCTTTTTCCTACTGGCAGCAGTAACAATACTTCCTGTGATTTTGGTACTCTGACCTTCCCTTGGGGGAAAGGTGTTAGAAGGAGGGAAGGTGCGGGTGTGGCATTATTCTGCTATACTGCCAACACTTCAGCCCAACAACTTCTTCCAGTAATTCTCTCCATAGGCAAGGAAGATCCTCAAGAAAGATTATCCTTGCCTGGGGTCAGAAGGGAGCTTTGCAAGCTCAGATTTACTGTGACAAGCTGGTATTGGCTATTGCTATATTCAACCTAATCATCAGAATCATCTGAGGTTATCCATGAGAGAACTGAAATACAGAATACTTCCAGTGAGTAGAGAGAAGTAATGATGGACAGCCAAGTAATGCAATCATTGTCATGAGCAGAGCTAACAAACAAGTCATGTAAGGCAATTTCTTTTCACCCAAATACCTCAGAACCAGTTCATGATTTAGTGAATGGAATACCTATTTATCAAACTGTATCTATCAGTAACTTACAGTATCTACATTTTCACAGATGTGATTGCAAACATTTTGTCCTCAGTATCTATCTTTTACTTGTCAGAGATTTTTTTTTTTTTTTTCATTTGCATTGATCAACCATGCAAATTATATACCATGGTTTGGGTTTCTATTAAGGTGTATATGATTTTTGGTAGCTAATCACAATCCACGAGAATAATAACTCAAACTTAGAACAGAGGAAAAAAATCCAAACCCATACAAAGTAAATAAGAAATTATTTTATTACGGTACTTTCTGAGCTATCCCACACACCTCATATAACATTCAACAACATCACATTAATTATGTTACTGCTTCTATCAGCATGTTATCTCTTCACAGTATCTATGAAGAACTGTAAAAATAATTTGTGAAAGCATACAGCTTCTTCTAGAAAGAAAGATCTGAAATCCAGCTATTACTACTCAGCTGTGGGGAATTCATCAGAGCAAATTCAGATTTTTAAAAAACAGCAAAAACCGAGAAATTATTTGGTAACAAACAGCTAGCAGATTAAATCATAGCTCTATAAAAGCAAAATATTAACTGTCTTAGCCTTTTTCTTACAAAATAACTAGAAATAAAGAAATTATCCAAAGTTTTCTGATGTGAAAGTTTAAAAATTCTGCAATTTGCAAAAAAAACCACCCAAAAATTGTGAAAATATTATTAGAGTTATTTTCGCCTCGTGTGCACTCTCAAAGCTCTGTACCTACTGTACTTACTCTAACAAAGTTTGCTTCAATAAAATGGTGTATTTTTTTTAGAAACAGAAGAGTAATGAATTAGGAACCACACTATATGCCAGAGTACATCAGTCATCTGAAATATACTGCTGGTTCAGAGCACTAGTAACTGTGCTAAAATGACCAAAAAAAAGGCTGATAGAGAATACTTTAAATAATTTTCAAACAATAACAGGACAACAAAGTGCTGCATGATGAAAACCTAACCACCAATAAAGATCTAGCAAAAAGAAGTGTTCAAACAAACCTGCATGTTGAGGATAGAAAATGAAGACAAAGAGCAGGTGAGCAGCAGCTTGGATAAGAAAGACAGGGGTAGACATGATGTGTTAAGAGGAGAAACTGAACCCCTATTAAAATCTGCAGGCTTTTGGCACAGCATTATCATGTATTTATTATTCAACTTCATTAAATTTCTTGGATTTTTTACTATATTTTTTGATATTTCAATGAGAGAGTTCTGCAGTCTATTTTTATTGCCATGCAGTCATTACAAGCTGAATTTCAACTTGTTTTATATAGAACAAGTACTGAGTTGTCTCTGGAGAATCCTGTTGCAATTTATCTGTGCAGTTTACTTGCATCTTATTTTCTCTCTCACCTCTGATACTAATCAGTCATGGCTGCAGGTCAAATCTTTTTGCATTGGAAGCAATCACAATAACCAATCTAGAAGTAAACCAGCCTATAATGAAATTCACTGCCTAGGGCTAAACATAGAGCTAACATGTGTTTAACAAATCAAAGCTTGTATTTATCACTTGCCACTGTTTGTGTCTTTGCCTGTTGGAGGGGAAAAAACAATTAAGAAACCGTGCAGTAAAGGAAAATTTATGAGCAGTCCAATTTCTTTTCAGATTTGTTGGTCTGATACTTTGGCAAAATGCAGTCTGCATATCACACCATTACAGAGTAGCAAAATGTTTAACAGAAACCATCAATGGGTGAATCAGTTCAGTATGCAAACATCATCACTGCAAGTCTCAGCTGAAAAATTTACATAAGGCTGAGAGAAGTGCAACTGATGTCACTTCTGTTTGCAGTTATTTTCTAAATTCACACTGAATTATATGGTAAAGAACGAAGTCCTGAAAATGAGGTACTGTTTCTTACCCTAATGGCTAGTGAAGCTAAAAGGCTCCTGTACAGTTACAGAAAGCAGAAATTCAGGCTTTCCATAGGATGGGAGGTGATGGTTCTTCCTGGGGGTTCCTGCAGGGTCCCACCACATGCAATGCAATGCTCAGTACCAGGCTTACCGAAATCATTCATCTGCATAAGTATGCAGCCTTGCAAACCTAGAAAGGTGATTATCCTTTCCTATAATGATAGAAACAGAATCACAGAATCAACAAGGTTGGAAAAGACATCTGAGATCATTGAGTCCAACCTGTGACTGAGCACCACCTTGTCAATTAGACCATGGTACTGAGTGCCACGTTCAGTTTTTCCCCTAAACACCTCCAGGGACAGTGACTCCACCACCTCCCTGGGCAGCCCATTCCAATGTTTAATCACCCTTTCTGTGAAGGAATTCTTCCTGATGTCCAACCTCAATCTTGCCCGGCCAGCTGAAGACTATGTCCTCTTGTCACTGGTTACCTGTGAGAAGAGTCTGCCCCTGCCTGGCTACACCCTCCTTCCAGTGAGTTGTGGAGAGCGATGAGGTCCCCCTGAGGCTCCTCTTCTCCAGGCTAAACACCCCCAGCTCCCTCAGCTGCTCCTCACAGGACTTGTGCTCCACACCCTTCACCAGCTTTGTTGCCCTTCTCTGGACACGCTCCAGCACCTCAATGTCCTTCCTGAGCGGAGGGGCCCAGAACTGGACACAGCACTCGAGGGGTGACCTCACCAGGGCCGAGAACAGAGGGACAGTCATTGTCCTGGCCCTGCTGGCCACACTATTCCTGATACAGGGCAGGATGCCACTGGCCTTCTTGGCCATCTGGGCACACACTGGCTCATGTTCAGCTGCTGTTGACCAGCACCCCCAGGTCCTTTTGCACTGGGCCACTTTGCAGCCACTCTGCCCCCAGCCTGTAGCACTGCATGGGGCTGTTGTGGCCAGTGTGTAGGACCCAGCACTCGGTCATGTTGAACCTCATGCTGTTGGTCTGGCCCACTGATCCAGCCTGTCCAGGTCCCTCTGCAGGGCCTTCTTACCCTCCAGCAGATTGACACTGACTAAACTTGGTGTCGTCTGCAAATTTGCTCATGGTAGACTCTATCCCCTCATCTAGATCACCAATAAAGATATTAAACAGGACTGGACCCAATACTGATCCCTAGGGGACATCACTAGTGACCGGACACAAACTGGATGCAGCACCATTCTTCACCATTCTCTGAGCCCAGCCATCCAGAGAGTTCTTAACAATAATGATTTCTTTGAGACACAGCTTTATTACCAGTGTATTTTCTCAAGACACATCCTAAAAAATACTTCTTTGATTTCTACTTATACATTTGCATGATAAAATGAATGATCTGGAAACATGATTTCCATTTACTAAGCCCAAAGCATTTATGCCAGGTGTGATGAGATCAGTAATCCAGTGATACTCTGTTAGGAAAAAATAAAAAGAAGCTACTTTTTCTCCTGCCCGTGCCCAGTCAGATTTTGGTTCAAATGCCACAGAACACTAGCAGGATCTTTTCACTGGAAATTCATTATACAACATCCCACTCCTCCACTGGAGCCTTCAGCTGCAACATGGCTAATAGTAATTTGTCTGTTACAGTGTGGTATTAAGTAGGAGAATATTATGGAGCTCTCAGAAGCCTCACACACAGTTCCAGCATGCTCAGTACAATCAGATCATACTATGTAACACTATCTTGGCCTTTTTAGAGTTTCTTGCAACAGTAAAACTGTACTGTCATCATGCTATTTTATTTACAAAAGAATGACCAACTCAAACCTGCCTCACTCAAAAAAATCCCCTGAAACAAACCCAAATCTTCTGCCCGAAACCCCTCTAAATCCCAGATATGTAGAAAAATTTTCATGTCTATTTTTTATAACCAAGAGACCCAATTCTACTTGCTGCTATGATTTTACTCACTACAGTCAAATTTTTCATGATTTATATTCCCTCAGTGTAAGATTAGTCTCAGTGGAGGGCTTAAAAATGATGAAACGAAACTCCTGTTTAAACAACCAAAAATTATTCTAAATAGATTACAAATTCTTTCCCTTAAATTTCTGAATGATAGGATTCTGAAGTTAATGGCATTCATGTGTCAGTATCATCCCATCTGCCAGTGACAACTGAAGTCCATGCAGTATTTCACACTACATCATGTAGCAGAGGTTTTGTTTTTACTTAGAAAGGAAGGTTTGTTATAAAGAAATCAAACAGGAAGCTGAGTTACACAAACAGCTGAATGGCTTGGATAGATCTCTCTCTACTTGCAGAAAGTGAAATGGCATCTTTGGTTACAAGGCACCCTGATCTTGATACCAGACTTTGCTTGAGATACTGCCTGTTCTTTACTATAAAACGTATTACAGTCATGCTGGGATTTTGACTTTCTGTGAATCCAAGAATAAAAAGTGCCCCCATTTGCAAGTCACTATTGATTATTGTTTTGCCATAGCTGTCAACTTTTTTCAAAAAATGTAAAAATAAGAATTAAATGACATCAGAGTTAAAACTACTACAATGTAAATTACCATGTAGTGTAACATACTTCTCTATATTTAAGCACCTTTCACTTGCAAGTGGCAAGACATTGAGTCAAGACTGTACTCTAGATCGAAGCAGTTTAAAGTATTTTCAGTAACAGTCTGGCTCAAAGAAAACTGTACTCTGAAGCAAAGACCAAACACCCAAGCCACCTTTTCTCTTTGGACTGGGTATTTTAACATGAGTACGCTTCTTAGCATTAAAGTTGGATCACTTCTTTAAAACTGGAGTTAAGTACTAACTTTTAATGAAATCATCATTATTTTAAATTTCCTGTTTAGGGTGATGAACCTGTAACCATCATCTGTGTGATGACAACCACAGAGTAACATTTTGGAAATAATGTCTCCCGTGCCCACACTGCCCCTACTAAAACTTGTCCACAGTACTTTTTCAGGTGGGCAGCAACCTTCCTCCCCATCAAGCAGTAACTTGACATATTTAATTGTCTACTTGTCCTTCATCAGTACGAAACCCCGTGACTTCATACACTTCCCCAAATCCAACACAGCTTCATTCACCAAATCCCATTTTATGATTGGTTTACCAGAAAAGAAGAGAAAAAATGATCCACAGAAAAAAAATACGTATTGCAAGAAAAACAATAAAAATGGGTCAGTGACTAATAGGACTCCAGCTTGAAATATGCCAAGCCCTAGTTTCCACTAGTTTTGACAATATAGAAGATTAAAGAATCTAAAATCAAAGGGTATACTGAAATGTACTATTCAATGCCTCAGACTGTGGCTATAGACACTGAAGACTGTATACTTCCAGACCTCACAGAAACCTAGCAAATTTCTCTACCTCTCACAAAGTTTCACCATTGCAGTGTGAGGCGCAAGGCATAAAATGAACATATCCATAAGTCATATTGTCCTCCCATGAGAGAATCCCCACGGCCGGAGACTCCATGTATTTTCTCACTTGTTCAAAATGTCTGTGCTAAGCATAAAAAATTATGTCATTGTTTGCTCAATGCAGAGATACTACTAGCTTTCCTTTTGCAAACATATTTCCTTTGCATCTCAGAAAATCTGTCACATTCACCTTTGAAGCAAAGTTACACTGGTCAATTCCCTATGAAGCACTCACTTTTCATTAATAATTTCAAACATTCTCACTATCTGTCTCATCTAAGAGAATACCACTACTTGGTCTCTGGAGATAATATTATTTTGATTCCTTCACTACTACTTTATTGTGACTAGAATAATTAATTTCTGGCTTAATTGTTACTAATGATGGGACTCTCTGCCCAGGCACTGTGTCACAGCAGAGATACTGGAAGGAATTCTTGGCATTGTTACTGGTCTTGTCCCACTGCTCTGGCAAGAGCGCAGGGGAGTGTCTTTGCAGTGTAAAACCAGCCTGTGACTCTATACAACCATAGCACACGCATGCACTTGCTGTGCATGCTGTTTGGCCATACTGCTCAGTCTTTCTATGACCCAGTGACAAGGCTTTTGATGTGAAAAAGAGGCTTTTGTTTCTGTATTAATTACAGAGTACAGTCTTTGCATGATTTTTGCAGAAATTTCCTTGTCTATTCTTCCCTTGCTAATCTGCTATTAAGAGCAGGCAGCCTGTGCTATTAGACAGCTGGATAACAAGACAAGAGTGAATAGTCTGCTCGATTAATACAAAAACATGCAAACTCACATCAACCACTTTTTCCTTTTGTGTTCTATCTCCTCTTGACTGCACTAAAGCCTCACCTACCAAGGCCTCAAGACAAATAAGCAGCCCGTCCATCCTTTTGTGCTTAAGCATGCACACAGACTTTCTCCTTAAGCTAACACCAACACTGCTTCACAACTGGGTCATGGCCCAGTGCAGAAACCTGTCACATTCCCTTCCCCACTGGCCTCTGTATTTCAGGTCCAAGCACCACCAGGCTGATAGACTATTGCTGTCTGTAATGTAACTTACAGAGAATTAAAAATCAGTCTCTAACACTGCAGAATAATGTTTCACTATGAAAAATAAGAGTCTTTGCATTGTTTGGACCACCCAGTGGGCAGCATTTTTAGTGTAAATAACAGCTTATGTCATACTGCCTTGCATTGTAAAGTACACATTTTTATATATGCCTTCTTATTCCAAAAAGATATTTCCTATTTCACTTGGTTTTCACAATAGGTGTAAGAATACTATCTGCTTAAAAGTATACTTCATACATTAATGCTGAATACAGACTGGAGCTCCAGGTGAAAGCATCCACATCTCTGAATGCAAGCCATGCTTTTACAAGCACCCAAAGAAATTATTATTCTTCACCAGGTTTACTTCTTTAATAGTTACTCATTGAAGTGTGATTTATATGATCATCTATCTGAGTATTTTCATGCTTAACTAGGAAATTCCTTACTTCTTTGCATTTGCATGCTTATTCATTTAAACATAGATGTTTCTTCAATAGTTCAGATCAATGTTGCATTAATCTCCTCTTCAAATTTTATTCTTCTATTATTTCACATTTTTTGAAGACTCTCTAAATTACTGGGTAATGGCCCTGAATCACATTTCCTAAGGGTGTAATTCCGCCAGTTTTACTCTAGTTGTTTTACCTCAGACACAAGGTCTTTGATTTTAAGGAGACCAGTCGCAGGGTAACATACAATACCCAGTGAGAGTAAAGAAGATGGATTTGGGCCTGACTGCTTCCCTCAAGAGGATTTGCTGCAATGAAGGTATTTTTGTTTGACAGGTTTATTGTTTAACATGTAATAATTTAAGATAGCAATGCAAACTTCCCCTGTAGTCCCACACTATGGATTCAAAACACATATGGACTGAAATGCATGAAGAGGGAATAATGGATTTCTCAAACTGCTCTGTTTACATACAATTCTCTTTTTAGCATGGAAAGCACATTATGCCTGTGTAAAAGAGGAAAACCATTGAATTTGCATTATTGGCTGTAACAGAATGATCTCCCTATAAATATCTGTCTTCTTACCTTTCATTGTAAATTGTTTTACTGAACTCTGTAAAATTTAAACACATAAATTGCAGGATTAGGGCTTAATTATTCAGATAAATATTTGTAGATTTACAAGATGAAAGGTGTCCCATTAAATAAATAAACAAACAGTAATGTTAATTAATAGCACAACATTATAAACAACTAATTTTCAGCATTAACCTGGAAATTAATTTACTATCATATACATTTTGGCTCTGGTTACAGATATCACATTATCAACCTACTTCATCTTAATTGTGAAAGTTATTTCCCAGTACAGTAATAAAGTCCATATTCACGGATTTGCAAAGACAGGATGATTATAATACTAGAGAAAAGTATTCTGATAGGTAATGATTTCCTGGAATATCCAAAGATAAACCAGGTAAAACTCAAAAAAGTCAAAATGTTTTACTTCAGGCTTTTAAACTCTTGCTGAACATGGCAAAAATAACATAACAGCAAATAAAATAAAGAAATGCATTGCATAGATTGTAGAATTATTGCAGACATTCCTGTGTTGCTGACTGCATCTTTGTGTGTGTGAACAAACTATTTGTCTTTCATTCTGCCAAACATGAGAGATTTCATTACTGTCTTTGACTTCCAAGGTTGGAAGGCAAAGGAAAGCTGAAGCTCTTCAAGGTAGATTTGATTTCATTAAAAGGGTATTTCGAGATTAGTAATGACATTTTTAATAGAAAGTGTATTTAAAAAATAATTTTATTTTTGCCTCTGTAATACAAATACTTAAGGGCTTTTTCATATTTCCAGGGTGAAAATGTGCAGAAGAAAGTTTTTTCCTTTATGTTTCTTGCCTTTCAAGGGATTGTTAAAAGATCTCATCAATATATAAAGCAAGTTACATGCTGACAATGTAGCTTATAAGCAGTAAACAAAACATCTCTGCTACTTTATGATATTTCTTACCTCCTTTTTTATGGGATCTCAAGAGACTTGACAAATGATGGTCTGCAACTGTCTGGGATCGGCTAATTGATTGTGAATCAGTCATTTCAAATGAATGTTTTAGAATAAACAGAGAAGCAGAAATCTCATCCAAATCATTCTGGAATAAAGAATGCTGGTTTAGGCACATAAGAAATGTATTGATTCCACTTGGTCATGATAACTTACAGCTGTGATCTCATAGAGAGCAACTTGTTATTTTCTGAGACTCTCTGAAACATCTAATGCTAGATTTAACTTACACAAGATTCTTGAGGCTTTCAGGAACACCGACTTAGCACCCATGTCACAAACATTTGTTTACTTTTTTCCATTTAACTTATTTATCCCCTTTCCTCATGCAGTTAAATCATAGCATGCACTGTATGCTGATTTCCTCTCATAGTTAATTTGTATCTTTAGAAAAAAGCTATAGGAAGGTATTAATCTGCTTAACATTTCTAAGTACATCATCCAAGGGATTTTGTTTTTTTAATCTTACATATGCTCAGCAGAGTTACTGGCAAAAACTGTACATTTTCTCCATTTCATCCTTTCAACATCAAATGGTAAGCAGCAAAAATTGGATCAGACTTCAAAGACTATGCTGTGCTCCAAGTCACAGAGCGACTCCTCCATTTCACATATTGAATTCGAGCAGGATATCAAAGTGCTACCAAAGAACCTCAGGTCCTTACTAAAAAAGAGTCTCTAACATCTGTAGAAAGTGAAGTGCACAGACAAATCACCTCAGGGAGCAGCTAGCATTTATTCTCAGCAGCAAATTTCCAGCCTTTTGATTCTCTCATTCACTGTACCTCCCTGTCTCTCTACAGAACTAAAGTTCTTAGCAAGCAGGCTTTTGTCTCAAAGACTTCAAAACATCACTAACGGTTTCATGTTCAGATGACTATGCCAAGCAGCCATGAACACACTGCAGAACTGTGGACTCAGGAATTTGAAGTTATAATGTGATGTTGTTTTAGAATATAAACTTAGTAGTACCTTTTTCGTTTTTTTATCAAGAAAATCAGGCACCACGGGAGAAGACTGGTTACTGGTTTGCTGCCTAAATGCAAAGAAAAATAAAAAAATTAGCTTAAATATTGTAATTTCTTCACTCTTATAAAAGGTTTACTGGTATATGCACTTTTTTGGTTGATATTCCCTTTTCCCCCTCCCCAGTTTCTAAATATGCATATACAATCAATTCAGAAAAAAACCCAGACCAGTCCCATTTCCTCTTATAAGAAAGTAAATGCTGTTAAACACAGCAACAGCTTATGAGCAATGTATTTTTCCTTAAAAGTTTGTGGGTCTGTGCAGATGTGTAAAATGAGTTTACGAGAATTCAATGAAATGGAAGTAATGTATTAATTTGCTAAGATTTTACATGAAATTTTTTTTTCCTAGGGCAGTGAAAATCTGTTTTCACAGAATTCATACTTAGACACTTAAAATTTAACGGATGAGGAAGAAGTGAAACGTTCTCCTAAAGCCATTTGGGTTAAGCACAGTGCAAGAAGTAAGATGTCTTAGATTCTTTGTCAATATCTGTTACTATTTCACCATCACATTATGGTAAAAAATATTAAAGGCCAACTCCTACTTCATTAATGCTGATTAAAGTACCATAAAAACCTTCTGCAGGCCATGATCCTTGTTGTCAGGCCTTTGAAGTCAATGGATTTCTTCCACAGTAAAGTCCACCCAGACAGAACTTGTTTCAGAACCTTCAGCTATGCAATACCAAAAAAAGGTGCTACCAATTTAATTTAGTGGATTCAAAAAAATGAGATTCATAGATATTATGTGGTATGCTCATGGTCCTCAAACTGGAATTAAACCCAAAACTTTCTTCTGATTGTCAAAACGGAATGAAGCTTTCATGAACATAGTAAAATTCATCTTTTCTGTAATGCTGCAATTTCATGACTGAACTTTGAATCTGCATGTCAGATAAGGGGAATTTAAGTTCCCCTTAATTCTTTGACATGAAGAAAGGGAAGAAAAACATTCTGCCTGAACTGTAAATTGAATTTAAACTTGTTTTTTCCTTGGAGGAAATTAAGGGATTCATTTCTGAAATGCATTATCATGTAGTATTGGCATACTTCTTATACTGGAAAATATAATGTATGTCTAGGACTGTATTTGACACTGCATTTGTGATTACACCATATTATCTGTAAAGTTCTTTATTACTATTTATCTTGTATATCTATTATTTAGATAATCATTTGTTCAGTGGGACTGTTAGATAACTTGCCACTTTTCCCCAAAATTTTCTCAAGCATTTGTTGAGATGATGCATTCCCCCTTTCCCCAATATTGCTGAAAATAAATCAAATACAAGGTAAAAATTATGAATAATCCTCAAATATCACTGTGGTGGATGTCAAAATCAAAATTTGCTGTCAGATCAGTGTGTTGCAAATGGCCTACAATGAAAAAACCAGAATGAATCTTCATATACACTTAAATACCCAGATTTTGCGGTGGTTTGGATCTGGATCTAAATTTGCAGGAGGAAAATACTCTGTCTTCTACTAAAAAAAATACAGAACTTTGCCACGGCTAGAACCTTGTATAACTGTTAAAGCACAAAGGTAAAAATCAGCAACTTGCCTTCTGTACAGCTTAAGCTAGCAAAAATCAGCCTCTGGAATTTGGAAGCCCTTAAACTCCACGTCAGGAACCCAGTGATGCTGTGTTTCTGATTAAAACAATCCTAAATCGGGTATTTGCTGCAAGGGAGCTCATCCTTCCACAGAATGTACTGTTGCTACTAGAAGCATGTACTTGATTACTAGCTGTTACTCATGAGCTTTTCGTTGCATTTTTCTTCCCCTGTCCTGTTAAGAAGAGGAATGACAGAATGGCTTGGTGGCCACCTGGCAGCCAGCCAAGGTCAACCCACCACAATGTCAAACTGGCAGGGAACACTTCTGAAAACATGGTATCAACTGCAGGTCTGGGTTCACGTGCCTGGTTTCAGTCAGGCAATGCAACAATTTGTTGCTGACTGTTCAGCTACTGAGCTATAATACGCCTCAGTCTTCACATACAGGCTGCCTATAAATCACTCAATTAGCAAGAAACATTGGAAAAAAGATATAAACATTGATTCTTAAGGTCTGTCTACACATCTGTATAGTGTATAGACTCACTATCCTTAGCATGGAAAGCAGCTGAACCATAGCAGCATAAATCTAGTAATGGAGATTATCTTGTGATGGAAAAAGAATACCTACTTTTGGAGTTACTCTGGCCATTACGAGTATAAGTAACGACACTTTCACTTCCATTATTTAAATGCTTTTGAAAATGTTAGAAACACTACTAGATATTCTACTAGAAATAATACAGCTCATTTTGCAAAAGTAATATTTCACAGAACAGAACAAATTCAATCCTTCCAGCATGGGTAGATGAAAAATTTCAAAGGGGTGGGAAGGAGGGAAAAACCAGATGACACAGGAAAACTGTGCCCAAATTCCCATTTACACCTTTAAAAATCTTGAGTAACTATTTAAACTTATGAACTGTAAAGTAATTAGAAGCTCACGTGACATCAGAATCAGGCCCACGAATTCTACTGCATGCCGCAAGGATTGCAAGCTTTCTATTTCCATCACAAGCAATAATCTTAATGTTTGCTATGATTAAAAATAGGAAAGTGAAGCTATTAAAGGAAACCAGAATGTCTTTATACCAGCTTTTCTTATGGAAAGAAATGAAAATTCATATTCAAAAGATGACTTGTACAAGAAATTGTAATGTGATCTTGACAGAAACTGAAATCATCCAAGGAGAAGGTATGGGAAAGGTGTAGGGAATAAATCACCAGGACCCAACGGCATTCTTCTGAAGATCCTGAAAAAAAGTAGGTTTAAAATGTAGATGTGACTCTTTCAATCAGCCCTCCATGAAGAATAGAAACACATCAACACAGTGATTATTTTTCTTTTCCTTTTAATCAAAAGAATTCATGGAGGGTTTTGTTATTGATTGACAGAGTGAACCTCACTTTAGTGAGAGGCAGGCTGCAAATTAAGTCAAGGAAACCACAGCAAAATATAGAAGAGCTTTTATATGGAAGAGGAGAATTCACATGAAACCAGTTTCTGAATGAATTTGTGCTCACGTGACTGAAATCATGTTTAATCTCTATTCTCAGTGATAGACAGGATGCTGTGGTTATGTGCTAATCCACCAGCACCCATGTAGGTAAATCCACATTGCATGCTATTTCAATGGGCCTCCAGTGGTAGCAAACCATTGAGAAAAGAACCTCATTCATTTTTCAGGCACAGCAACAATGCCATTGCAAGTAAAGCAGACACAAGGAGAATTCCTCCAGATTGATTTCTGTACTTACTCCCCATACTGATGCAGCAACAGCTGGTGGCACTACGATGCTATAAAAGCTGGCTTGCAATGACAAACCCACTGGCACAGATTTGTTACAGTTCAGGAAGTCACTGTGCATTTAAAAATCATAAAAAACCTTGACAAATTATCTAAGTCACCCCCATTTTCAGAGAAAAATCAGCTACACCTACTTTTTTTTCCCCCCATACAGTTGCTTGACCTGATTTTTAAAACCTACAGTGATGGAGCTGTCAAAACTTCCCAAGGTAACCTACACAGGGTTTAACTCAGGTTCCCGTCAGTAAGCTTGATGTCTAACCGAACATTTTTGTGCTGCAATGGAAGCCCATTATTTCTCTCTCGATTCTCAACAGGGAACAGTTTGTTCATTTTCTCTTCACATCAGCCCTTCATGATTGGAGAAATTATACCATATGACCCTTAGTTTTCCATCTCCTTTAGAGATCTTTCTTTACCATGGTTTATAGAGATATGTGATCCTTTTTGTTGCCAAAGGACCTGCTAATTTTCTTCAAGGGCAGTCCCTAATAGACTACCTTAACCAAATCTTGACAGTGATGAGAAAATGTTATGATACACATAGGAGTTGAATGTATTCTCACTGCTGGTACCCAATATAAACTTTGGAGCATTACTGACTTTCATATTGTGGTTCATTACATTTCATGTAACTGTTTCTAATTCAAATCCCATGCTCTCAAGCCCTTGTACCATCACTCACTTAGTACTGATACAAATTTAGTAATCAGATTCTGCTTCATCAGTCGAGCCATTAGTGAGCAGAAACAGACCCATTTCTAGAATTTGACTTTCACATGCACACTTCCTGTAGAACAAAGAAATGCTGATAATTATTCTTTGTCCATAATTTTTCAAACACCTAAGTTGGTGTGCCTGTATAGCTTTGTACAGACTCTATTATACAATCTTGATTACCTAAGGCTCATGGGAATGTCAAGAATTTTACTAAAAAGAATATTTTTTGAGAACCTAAGCTGACCAAAGCCTGAACACGATACCAAATAGCTAAAAAGAGAAGGATATAAGGAAAAAAAAATCACAATGAGCTCAGTTCAAGAGTGTGAACAGCTGTTGATATCAATTATCTTCTGCCATGCATCCTTAACACACAGAGCTCGAAAGGAAACAAAGGAGCAAGGGATACTGACTGACACACAGTTATAGTCACAGACCTAACTGATGTGTGACAAAGTCACTGTGCGGAAACAATGCTTTCTGCTATACAACACAGGATAAAGGCACTGATCATCTGCACGTAGCTGACTTGTATTGTGATATTTAGCAGTCAGTGAGCTACGGCACAGTGAGCCAGAGGAAGAAAATTAGCAATACAGTAAGTATTTTCCAGGGGAAGTATCAGATCAATATTACTTAATACAATTTTCATTTGGGAAGGAAATGGAAAAGATGATGATGGTGGAACATGCAGGTTACAGATACTTCAGTGGGGTTCTAAAGGGATTTAAAGATATTTGAGAATGACAGCTCTGTCTGAACAAGATGAACAAGGTAGTGTAGATTAAGGTTCTTAGTTAGATTACCCTGCTAAGCAAGAACATTTATGAAAAATATATCCACTAGAAATCTGTCAATCTAACAAGTTCAAATCACACGATGTTTTAGAAAATTACTTCTCCCTTCTCCATAAATTATTCCTAATTAGCTCAAAAGATCCCTAATACTAACTTGGAATTTTGGCTATGCAATTGCAAAATGCAGCATTTTTGATTTCTGCAATGATCAATTGCAAAAAGGAGGTAGACATTAAGTAAGGTTGGTTGGTGTCCATGCTCTCCTTGTGAGAGAGAAGACTCCCTCCCTTCTCCGCTGCCTATTCAACTCTATACAGAATGGTAAATCTGCTATTCAGCTGTTGGAAAAATGGCTCAGGAAGGTTTGCACTTTCCTCATTTGAACCATGTTTGATCATGTTTGCCTTTAAAATAACTGCCCCTTTTATGGTTTGACTGTGATTCAGTTCCTTGATGCCACACAGGCCTGCAGGTTCCTCTCAGGGGCTGATGATGTCAAGAAAAAGCTTGGCAAGTGTCTCATACACACATGGGTTTTGGGGAATAATTCAAACTTAGTGCCAGTTTCCCAGGTGCACAATTATTCCCAGGATCCTGTTTCAGCAGAAGTCACAGACACTTCCACAGCTTCGTGGAGCTGAACGGAAAAACATTTTTTCAATGAGACAAAGCCACTTCCCTGCTAACATTTATACTATCTATTTCTATTCTGACCAGAGATATTTGCCAACTGTCAATGCAGCCTTAGTTACCTGTGACATCAGCTTTGCATTTGACTTGATTACCAAGTCAAGCATATAAATGCATGAAACTTTTTAACACGTAATGCTAAATGAATAAATGTGTGCATTTAATTAGTAACCCATGTCATTTATTAGCTTCAGTTTGCTTATGTCCTGCATTCACTGTCTGAAGAGCATGAACCAGGTGTAGAGATTCAATTTCTTCTATGGAATTAATTTTAAAGTGCTCATTTCTTCTGAACACTTTGAAATTCATGACTTAGTAAAACTGAGTCCTTTATATATAACACTGCAACCTAGGTTTTAAACAGATCTTTAAAAAAGCAGCAGGTTGCCATACATTTAAATGCAAAGTTATACTCCTCTGCATATAACAGAACTGTGTGTCATTTTGCTTTCTAATCCCAAGTACCTTTAAGCTCATTTCTCATTTTCCAAAACTGCCAGTTAGGGAAAGAAAAAGAAACAGAAATAAAAGAAATTACAAGGAATGAAAGAAAATTAAGAGAAAATAATATTTTATTATTCTATTCTTTAGTTCCACTATATGAGAAGCCACAGTGAGGCTGCCTTCTCTAGGGTCAGATTACCAGCTACTGTGTTAAGCATCTGCACTATTATTCAGCAACCTTTCTGTTTCCTACAAGTTTCCTGTATGACTGAACAGCCACGTGCTTAAAACAACAGCCCACACAAAAAAGTGATGCTTGATTTATGGGAATTAAGCTACTGGATTAAGTCCCAGGGCTCTGAACATTACCTGTGAAATGCTTACATTTTCAAGTCTTGCTGAAACCACTGGAACCTGAGACCATTGCTGAGAAATTTATGGGATTAGACAAATAATCTGCAGTATTTGTTTGGGTTAAACTGAGAACTGCCAGCAGTAATGGCAGTTTCCCAATTCCAGACAGAAGAAGAACTCATTTATGTATCTGTACATTGCAACCAGGACTGGTTGCAAGACCTGAATTGCCAACGTATTTTACATGGGCATCTTCAGGTCAGATCTCTAAATGCATTTAGACATTGATTTCAGTGTAAGTTTGGTGGCTAAATATATTTAAAGGTTGTATATACATGCTTCATAGAGCCCAAATTCACCTCAACAGTAACCAAACCATAAAATCTTTGTGAGCCTCAAGAGATGTAAAATTAAGCCAAGTTGTACCAAATCCAAATACATTTATTTGGTGAGGAACAAAGAATTCCAGAGATAGTTTAATGCAAAAATGGAAGAAAACCATTCCTATCCATGAAATAAATGAACAAAAAAGTTAAAGCGGCTCTGTGCTTCCAAACAAGTCCAGATGAAAAAGTCTATTTACATTGTACATAATTATAATTCTGGATGCCAAAGAAAACTGACAGTAGATATCTTAATAGCTCTTGCTTTCAACTATCACTGCAGATGGGAGAACAAATGAACACATGATCATCAATAGTCTTAAAGAAATCACAAGATACACACCCCTTAAAGACTTAAGAAACAGAAGGCGCTGCATGCGCATGAAGGGAATCATAAATTAGGATTCTTATTCCCCAGTGAGCAGTCAGGCAACCCCAAAACAGAGCTATGATGGTAAAATGCCGAGGGCTTGTACTTTACCCTGAAAGTCATTACCAAAACCATTTATTTAGTTATTTATTTCGTCCTTGTCCAATGGCCTGAACCTTCTTCTTGCTGAAACAGAATACTTGATTCAAGGAAAGGATTCTGGAGCACTATTAACCTGCAAGAAGGTAGGTGGTTACACCTGAACAAAGTCCTATAATAATGCTCTAGAGAATGTAGCAGAGTTAGCATGGAAGTTAACAAAACTCAATGCTATGAGCATACACGAAAAAAGAAATTACCATTAACCTCTCCAGAATGGTTTCAGCACGAGAGACCTCATAACTCTCAGCCACTGAAACTAATGAAAGAGATAAGTCCTGCAAATGCACCTGTCCTAGAATACTGTCGGTGAGTCAGACATAACAGATCCCTTTCGCCTCTCATACCCAGGCAAGTGTCAGGGGGAGATTTGTCTGGAGTGAATCCATTCCTTAAAGGGATAAAATACCTTTTCTCTTCAAAAAGGAGAGCACCGCTGTGGTTTACAGCATTCCTAGGCTTTCTGTCAGTGACTTGTCCATCTGCTCTTGACAGCTCTTTTCCCTGTCTCATTGCTGGTCTGCATAGAGCTTTATAGGCACAGAAGGGTAACTTTCTACTCCTGGACATTTAATAACATGCACTGCACTCAATTCTGAAATGATGAGCACTTGCAATTCTGTCCGCAATCTACAGTATTTCGGGTACTTACAAGAAGTGCACAAAAACAGGACAGCAACCCAAAGCAAACAGCACTTTTCCACTAATTGGGAGATTACTGAGATGACTAAACTGGAGGGGGAACTTGCTAACCTACAGGTGGTCATACTCAGAATACAGCAGATTCTCTAAGAGCTGGCTGAATCACGATGACAAACCTGCTCCTTTCAGATCTGATTGTGTGGGAAATCGCTTTTGTTAAAGAACAGATAGCAAAAGATTCAACTTACCAGTCTTCTTCACAGCCGAAATCAGAAGCAGAGCAGCTACTTGTAAGCTGAGGATCTGCTACACACTCAGTGGTGTTTTTCAATCTTGTGTAGTTTTTACGAACAATGTATCCCCTAAAAGCTAAAAAACGTAGTTATGAATCAGAAAGATTCTGCAGAAACTGAAATGCAGACTGGCACCTGGCTCTGCAGCACAGACCCGAATGTCCCCAGCTTTTACTGAATTAGTGCAGAAGAACACTTTGCACCTCACAGGAGAAACTCCAAGGGCAAGGAAAACAGGCCTCAAAAAGAAAACATGTCTAATTTAAAGAGTAATCCAACTCAGAATGTATTAAAATAAAATCACTCCCAAAAGAACTTCTTTAATCACAACTTTCCTTTGAGCTAGTCATATTTTACAGATTCAGAAGCTTTACTTTCCTTTATTGCGGGATAGTGGGGTGAGGAGCCAGAGACAAATATATTCCGTTACAGCTAGAAAAATTCTTGATGTCTTCTCCTATTTTTTCAATTAACTGTAATCATAATAAAACATTTAGAATACCTCTCATAAAAACAGGAAAAATTTATAGAGATTAGAATTCATACCATTCCTAAAAAAATGCAGAAAAAAATAATAACAAAAAATACTAAATTAAGTAGGAAGCATATAGTGGAATGAAATGGGGAAGAAAATGATAACTAGTAACATTTTTAAGATATCTAGATCCTTTATTTCCATAGATTGTCTCTGGGTTTGGGTACCTGAATACCATAATTATTTCTATAGTTTTATCTTGAATTTTTTACACCTGTGAGCAGTAAGAAAGCTTCAGCACAAACCACAGATAGCAATACGTACTGCACTTAGGACAAAGGACTAAAAAGGTTGCAATATACACTGAAACTCATGAAATTTTACATTTTATTTTTGTAGCATTTATTTCAAGCATTATTTTAAGTAGAAATACCTAAGGAGAAAAAGGACTGAATAATGAAAAAACTAAATACAATATCAGTGCAATTGTTTCAGTGTACAACAAGCAGCTGCTGAATAAGAAGGCTGAGGGTTGTGAGAGAAAGGAGCTGTTTTCTAGTCCAGCACGACTGCAGTTTAAGCAGTGAGACAATATGTAAAAGAATATTGGAACTAAGCTGTGGAAATATGATTTTTGAAAAAAAAAGTTTCCTGTCCAGGAAAAGCTTTTAAGTACACTGAATGCATACAAACCAGAGTCATTCTGAAGACTAAGTACCCAAAGGAGAAGAGCAGCCCCTCCTATTGGAGTCCAGGGTTACGTATTACAGCAGAAAGTAGGATAGATACAGAAATAGGGTCTAGGGCAACCTCATGTAGGATCAGGGTCATGATAACATTGTAGATTACCAAAGGAAATCAGGAGGTAGGATAAATAACGAACAAACTGAGGAACAGAGAAATTGATCAGAAGATTGACAAGATTTCTCCGCATCTCACACTTCTGATTTTTATGAAAGCACTGAGGTTTCTGGGATAAGAAGCAACAAAAATTGCCTTTTAATAAGAGGTTATGAAAATAAACAACCATTCACCTTACAGAAGGCATGACAGAAGTTTGACCTGCTGAGGTGTTGAACCAAATACAGAGCTCAGGTATCGTGAGGCTTGAGGAACTTTCCCCCCATAATAATCAGACAAGGAAAGTCTGACTGTCTGGCAGAGATGAGGCAAGCTCTCACTTGTCCCATGTGATCAGGCTTCCAATCCTTAACTATCCCCTACTGACCAGACAAGGATCCTCCTCTGCTATCTGCAGCAGAGACAGCTGGCCAGCAGTCACCTCTCTGCAACTGAAACATGCTGAGTGTCAGTGAGTTGGTGGATTGCTATAAAGAAGCACTGAAACAAATGAACTAATAAGATAAACTTCAGTTTTATCCTTGGTAGTTTCTCAGCTTTTAGTAATTCTTTGTATGTGTGTGTCTATAAAATCAACCCTGATACATGCTGTGATTTTATATTTAAAATTTGTTTTTCTTTTTCTCAGAGACTCTTATTAATGTCAGTATAACCATTTTGGTCTTTCCCCCATTCACTACATAAAAACCTGCTAGTTCTGATTTAATAAACACAATTTTTGCCCTATCTTCTGCTTTCATAGGTATTTTCAAAATCAACTCCTCTTCAACACAACCTTCCCACAAGATAGTTTCTAACTTTCTTCTGAATTACCTTGAATCTAAAAGGTAAATGGCTGTATTTTTCCTACTTTTGACTCCTGGGACAACTGAAGTACAGGATAAACAAACTTCTTTAAGTCTCTCAAAAGCTTCATCAAGCACTAGTAGGACTGCATCTTTTCAACATTTATTAACAGGATCTATAATGTTTCAAAAGAAATGCATATGCAGAGAATTCTACTGGGGGAGTCTGAGAGGCTGGGAAGCTGCTCCATCACAGCAATTTGCATTACTGACTGGTGCTGGTTTTGACACTAAGCACTTGGCTCAAAGAGTGTGAAATTAGCAGACTCATGTTGCTACTGCTCCATGAACAATCACTGCATCATTCAAGAAGAATGATTACCAGCTGTCACCTCATTTTCACCTTATTCAGTCTATATTCCAAACTTTTCAGCAACAGTAGCTTTAATCCTGATCTTTACATAGCCAAAGATGACAGGATCTGAAAAGCAACATAGGAACTGAATTTAATTTTAACACTTCTATTAGTAACTTGCTGTTAAATGCTTTATGTGCCACAAATTAAGACATGAATTTTTACTTCTTGTACTGATAATTTCTCACACAAAGAGAGTTTTCTGCCACGTTCAGCACCTAGCAAACCAAGAATCTATTTACCTCAGGGAGTCTGAAATCAGCATCTTGCAGTTCTAAACTTTTAAGGTCTAAATTCCAAGGCAATATACATTACACACAATACTGCACAATTCCAGATAGGAAAAGTCCAGGCATTTTCCTTCTGATTCCCACACGAAAGATACAATTACAGAGCAATTTGTGAAGCACAGTGTAAAAAGATCAAAGCTAAACAATCACAGGTCTATGAGAGAACTATAAAGACAGGAGATGAAGTAGTTTTAAAACAGTAGAAGGATTAATTCTCAGTCATTAAAAAAAACCCATGTGAAGCAGACTTTTTCCACACATACATATTTTTATTCTATAACATCACCTAAAATAGCATATAACAGCAACTCAGAAGAGAAAGCTCATGCTTGCTGAAGAGACGATAGTTGATTTGCTAGGAACAGCACACCACTTTCTTAATTTGTCTAGTTAAAAGAGCATTCAGCAGCTTAACTAACTGCATCTGAGAGAAATTAGAGCCCGTGAATCTGATTATTCATTCCATGCCAAATTAATTCTAACGAGCAGTAGAAGGCATAAAGTCACATCCTTTGCTGGGTGCCATGAATACATCCCCTCTTTCACCTCTCTAGATGGGTATTGGGTGATGCCTGTTTAATAGCAGAAAAAAACTCTTAAGTTCTCCAGCAGAAGCATTATGAGAAGGAAGTAATGAATTCTCAAGTAAAAGCAGTAACTATCAGCAACAAACAGTGACTATTAGCAAGACTCACTAAGGCTGTCATCAGGTCTGGTGTTACTGATGCACATCAATACTTGGACACAGAGTTCACAGATTCATAGAATACGCTGAGTTGGAAGGGACCAACAAGAATCATCAAGTCCAACTCCTGGCCCTGCACAAGACCATCTCCAAGAGTCACACCATGTGCCTGAGAGCATTGCCCAAACACTTCTTGAACTGTGTCAGGCTTGGTGCTGCAACCACCACATATCACAGTCTCTGATCTTGAGACTTGGTCAAATAAAAAAGTGAAGATGACTATTAAACTCTGGCAATATCAGCAAGGAAAAGGAAGAGATTTTATTGTACATTGTCCCCTCCTGATCTTAGCATCAAATCCAGTAAGAATAGTCTCCATTTTTTCTTCTTAAAATCAGGAGAGAAAACCAGATTTTTGAACATTGACAGAGCTTAGCTCAGAGATGGGGATGGAATATAAAACCCCATGCTTTAATACTGTTAGGCTTTCTCACTTCTCTAAAATGCTCCCTCCACATGAGCATTAGGCCTTTAATGGTTACTAGAGACATACTAAACATGAAGAATTACTGGATGTGCTAAGCTAGTACAAAACACAATGAGATGGGAGAATAAAGTCAACCAAAGCTGTGCAGCCCATACAAACCAGTCTGGTTTATCATGACTGTGAAATTAAGATAATACGATAAATCAGTTCAGCTGCCACTATGAGACATGTCTTCAATGTTTTTTACACTGACAATGTAGTTAAAAGGAAGAAAACTACTATTTAAAAAAAGTAAAATGGATCTGCTATTTAGGTGTTATTTTCAAGAAAATTTTTAAGAATACAGTTTTAGATATATTTATCAAGTGCCTAGAAGTTTTTGGAACATTTTACTTGTAATTCTTAGACCTATACAATGGTATTAGCTGAGAACATGTACACACATATATACATAGTGATACAAATAGATGAATAAATATAGGAATAAATATTCAAAAAATAATTCGTCTTCAACTGAAACGAGCATTCTATTTTTGCTGCTGAAAGTCCCAAAGATAAAATGTTTATTAAAAGCTTACATTTATTATAAATGTAAACCAGTAAATTACAGCTGTTCTCTGTCCCTCTTTTTTTTATTAAAATGGAGTAAATTTTGCCAGAAGCACATGTCAGAGATATGTGAGCAACACTGCATCAGAAGTTATAGAGAGAAAGCAATTTACAAGGGGATGCTTCCTTCTGAACATCCATCACTTCTCATTTAAGGAAAAGAGCCTAAATCATGAGTTCTTGATAAAGAATTTTCTAATACAATATGACATATGGTGAGTGTGCGAGCACGTGTTGGAGGAGGAGATGGTGGCTCAATGGATTAGTCATTTGCCTTTCACCTCTGGAAGCATAGCTAAACTCAGTCTTGACCAGAGCTGCACAGTATATTCCAGATGGCTAAAGTGGGCCTAATTAAAATGAATTCAGTGATGTCACCTCAGATCTAAATGAATTGCATGCACCACTCATTTGGCATTTTGGCAATGTCAGTTCATAAATAAAATAACCAGATTTTAATCCTCCTTTAAGCCTTTTGAGACAAGTCACACTGCATGGAAATACATGCTATCATAACTAGAAAACATACTTTCATAACTGTATTATCTGTTGCTTTAAATTTTAATTAATTTATTATTCTAAAACAAATAAACATTTAATGAGACTTGCATGTGAGGTAAATCAGTGAAGCAACATTTCAGTCAGATGATTCAGTGGATACACATTGATTTAAACCAGCTGTGAATCTGGCAAAATAATTTAAAAAAATCTTTGACAATGTATTTTCCTCTTATGTAGATGTGAATCAAAACACTATAAATTCCAATTACAAAGAAATACTCGGAAGTGTAAAGTACTGTCAACTCAAACACTTAACACAAAATCATTCTTTACAATTTGTCTCTGAGTTAAAAATTAGCATTTTCCAACCTTCACAGTCTGAGAAAGTGCAACTGGAAGTAGGAGGAAAGATCCTGTGCACCATTTTAGCCAGGAGTCTAATAACATCTGTGTATTCTGAGAAGCTGAGATGTAGATATGCTGAAGTAGGGTGGCTTTTTCTTCCCCATTTAATTTAAATTCACTAATATTTTTTTTCCTAGCAAGAGTTTCCCCCATCTGAAATAATGACTTTTTTCTTGTAATATAATACACTCAGGAATTTTATCCTCATGTATATTGTGAGGGCTGGTTTTTTTCTAAGTTTGTTTTTTCTTCCAACATTTCTTCAATGGATAGTGAACTGCTGGGCCCACAGAGATCTCCAGACCACCAGCTCATGTATTTGAAAGGCATCTGTTTATTTTTAAAATGCAAATGCAGCCTACCTCAAAGACTGACTCGCAAGAAATGAACAATCTGAACAAGTCAAGAGGTTTCCAATCAGGAGCTGTGTTCCTCCTTTATATCAGGCTATGATCACTTGCTGTCAAAACCACTTAAACAATATCCTGGAACCTGAATGAAGTCCCCCCACAATTAAAATGAGCAGGATAATCCTGCAAGAATTATTCAGGCAAATCATTTTTCACACAGTTTAAAGTAATGATAAGGTCATTTACAAAAGAAATCAGCGCCTTTGAAATGCTGACTTGTAGAAAGAGGACTGCCTGGAGGAGGGCCATAGATAACAGTGAAGACTGGCCTCCTAACACTACCCTTGCAGTCTTTGGAACTGATTCTGATGAGGAGAAGGCCCAATAAGGTTAATACCCCTACTTTGATCTCTGTCAAAGCGTACCAGCAAGAATTAATTTACATTTCAGATGAAAAAGGTTGACAGCATGAAAAGGCATCTTGTTTCTGGTATGTGAATGTGCTGTAATAGATCGGGAATTCTGAAAGGAAGTTCTGAGGAAGCTAAAGGGATAAGCTGAGCGGCTGCTTTTATTGGGAAAGAGATGAAAGGAAAACAAATTTCAATATGCGCTGTTCTGTAGAAACATGTAAGCCAAATGCTTCCTAAATTCCAAGGCCTGCTTGAGCGGGGCAGGGGGGAGGGAAAGGAGAGGGAAGTACATATAGTTTAATTATATGGTTTTGCTAATGTGGGTGACGAATACAAACAATTTATCTCATTGCCTAAAATGGCTCATGTAAAAAAAAATACAAAGGTGATCGTACTCCATTTTACTAGAAAGCTGCCTCGAACTACCCTAACACTGTAAGATGTGCAGGGAAGGGAGAGATTTAGAGTAGCTTTTGTCTCCATGTCACTAGGCACTTGGACTGTGTAATGTAATGTAAACAACAAAAAGACGGTCCGTGTATTTTAAAACCTGGAAAATGGCCATGATTAGCAAGCATAAGCTTTGATTTGAAACACAGAATAATTAGCACATCGAGAAGAGAAAACCTACACAAGAAATATTTTCAAATAAGAAGTCCTAGATATAGGTTTCCAAAGGCAGACAGAAAAATGTCGAGGCTTATTATTATTATTATTATTATTATTATTATTATTATTATTATTATCATTGTTGTTGTTGTTATTATTAGTCCCATTCTACTAGAGTACCAAAGACAGGAGGAGCAGCCAGCCTAATTAATACTAAGGTTTACTGTGTCACTCTTAACCCTGTAGTCCTAATGTTTATTCACAGAGGCTGATCACTGAAACAGTCAAGTGCCAGGTTACAAAGGAAAACACTGTGTGTATTGGAGGGAAGAGTACTAACAACATCCCTCCAGCATTAGGTCCAGAGGGCTCAACAGTGTCCAAATTCACTCCCACTGCCTCTGCTCTGCCATGTTCAACACAGTATCTAAAAGACGGCAGGAAACAACAGAGCTCTGAATCTCTCCCATGTGTGCTAATAGCAGAATAGATCAGTAACTTTCTCTAAAGAGGTAAAAATTTGTCTGGATAAAACTTGTAAGGCCGAATGTCCCCTGCAAGTGATAATGTTACACACAAGCTTCCTGTTGCATCTGAGATAACTCTCACCTTAAGGAGCTGATAATAGTGAGACAGTCATGGGTTAACAGTTTCACTTTCCTTTCTTCAACAAAAGGCTGCTGTAATCAAAGTCCAGGGACGTATATACTTGAAAAGGTAGCAAATACTCCAGGAAATAGTGGCAGGGGGATACTTTAAGATCTCTCTGTGCTATAATGAAAACAACTGAAAATGACAACACAAAGGAGAGGAAGAATGGGAGAGAGTACTTGTGCAATCCTTCAGTGCTTGCTACTAACAGGAGAAAAAATTTTTCCATTTATTAGAATATACAGCATTTAACCCTAGAGCTTCATGATTTTACATAACAGTGTGCATGCAAAGCTACAAATTATTATTTGATCCTACTGATATTCTGTTCCTTTCTGTAACTAGAATGGTATTCTGTTTTCTGCTGAAAGTCAGAGCAATGTTTAATTTCAGAGTAGCAATCTTAGACAACACGGATTAATTTACTGGGAATGGTTTGAGAACAAGTAAAAGAATATTATAACAGCTATTTTTCATTCTGATTTCAGACTATAAGATACAGAACAAGAGGTGACAAATCTTAAGGAATTGTAGCACAGGAAGCTGGTAGAGGCAGTATCTTGGTTTATCTGCAAACACATTTGGTACAACTCATTTTTATAAGTCACAGTCTTTGAACCTGGAGTTGGACAGAGGTGTACTGCACTGCATCATATGGAGGCTGCTTCATATTGGCAGCATCTGAAAACACCATTGAGTTCACAGCATTCACAGCACTAGTTCTTAGATTTCTGTGCCATATGGTACCCTGCTCTCTACTAGAGACCTACACAGCCCTATGGGCCTGTTCCTCCAATAATCTCTTTAAAGTTTATTCAAATTCATATTGATACGGCTGCATAGGAGTCTGGCAGAGTGTCAAAAGATTGGTCAAAGCTGGTAAACCCAGCATGCAGTCAAAACAAAAACCTGGCAGCCTGCCAAGATCAGTGCTCCACACAAAGACAGAGAAATGCATGTCCAGTGTCCCCCATCCATACTTTTTGCCAAGAATTAACTTAACAGCTTTTAATTATTATATTTTGCTTTCAGAGAAGTGCTTATAAAAGGTCTAAAGTGCTTGATACCTGTCATAGATGTCATTTGACACTGAAGCAAAAATAATCCAGAAATAATGGTTTTGGTAGCTTTTGTTTGGACCTTACTGTTTTGGGGTTTTTTGGCTATAAACACTGACACCCACAAAATCACTCACAGAAAAACAGGTGTTGGCAACTGAAATACTGTTTTAATTACCTGCTTGAATATGTATAGCAGCATCAGTTCTTCTGTTCCTTATTTCCTTGTACTTCCTGCGAGCTTCATATCCTCTCCAGGCTAAAAATACAAAACCATGTGCTGGAAATTACATTTATTTAAGGAAGTGCTACAGAGTCTACAGAGTCAGAGATGTGCCGAAACTTTCATTTCTCCTGCCGTAACTACTTCAGCCCCCACCCCCAATAGCTCTTCCCCACCCACCCACATGTTGAACTCTGGGTTCATGACTGCAGTATTCACATCCTCACAACTTCAAACACCACTTCACTCACTCAAATTTTAATTGCCACCATGTGCTCACTGATGTCCTAACCCAAAAGACAAAGGTGCGTGATCATTCTTGCTCACACAGTTCCCCGAATTTAGCAAGGAAACCTGCTAAATTACTGATAACCAGCCTCCCAGGCCCATCTCATGATGTATGTCTGGAATTCTGGTATACGGGCAGGGACATGTGCTACTGCATTTCAATTATGCGCTGCATGTTATTATAGACATACCTAACAATATTTTCATTTTGTGCACAGGCATCACATTCAAAATGCTAAAATATTTAAATAAAGACATTACCAAATGCTAAGATGACACTTAAGAAGTAAATCAGTAATATCTGCATCAATAAGCTGAAAACACCTCCAGTCATTTAGATTTCATAATAAACCATAATGAATGAATAAACAATGTACATGCAATTTAAGTGATTGAAAATACAAAGACACTCAGTGAAACAGGGAATATGAGCATTTACCTGACTGTATAGTAATAGCACTATTTTCTCTTCTATCTTTAACTTTCTTGTACCTCCTTGCTCCAAGCCACCCCTTGATATAGGCTTGCATGACCACCACCCTCCCTATAACTTCTCGCAGAAGCAAGTTTAACTGCTCTATATGGTAATACTTCAGAAAAACCTGTAATGGAACAACAACAAAACAAAAAATTCTGTATTACAATCAGTATTATAACCTCTTGTATTCTGCCTTTTCATTAGTCCTACAGCAGCCTATTCAAGGGTGCCATTGCTGAGAAAACTAGAAAAATACTGATTGTAGATATCATAGCAACCTTGTAAATTAATTATTTGCTCTCAGTGTGCTCGTGGAACTTCTTTGTTCCACTGATTATAATCACCCCATTGCTAACCCTGAGATTAACTTAGCTGGTTAGAGCATGGTGCTAATAACACCAAGGTCAGGGCTCCATCCCTGTATGGCCCATTTACCTAGGAGTTGGACTTGATGATCATTATCCCTTCCAATCAGAAAAATCTGTGATCCTGTGAAAATAAATCTCATATCTACTCCCTTTACAAAGTAAATTGGACAGTGGGATATTTTCAACAATTCTGAAAGACAACCTTTCTTGTCAGTGGAAAGACAAATCCTGGGTTGAATTTGGTTTTAGACATAACATTATGTAAAAGCATTCTCCCTCAGGAGGCAAACCCTATGGGTGCTTACATACATTTTATCTGAGTCTTGGGTAAGAAAATTCTCACTGTTTTTCCTTTGTGTAATGTAAAACAACTCAAAGTACTGTGCAACATGCTTTTTAAAGAAGTCATTCACTCCATTTTAAACCATCAACAAAGACTTTTGACAGAGTGAGAAGGAGCTTACCTGAAATTCCATAAACGGATAATGGTACCAACCAGGCTCACAGGATGGGCCAAATTGTGACATTTCAGCCATGTCATTATTAAGAGCATGGGGAAGTTCAGGTAGTGACTACAACAGCAGGCACTGACAGATGTACTGTCCTTATCAAGGCAGCTACAAGCTGAATGCACTTCGGAGAGCTACTCAATGCACCCCTCCTCTTCCAGCACTAACTCAGCTGGCTTGGGAGGGCACCTCCATAACCTGGGAGGCTAACTGGAGCAAATTCCTTGTTCTATTGTTCATTCATGCAGTACTTTTTGAACCACTATTAGACATGATTTGTAAAAGTATACTATCCTGGAGAAAATGTTAGCACCCTCTACCTTGGTTTTCCCAAGAATCCAGTTGTCTAGTTTAGATTTCTCCAAAATGGCAAGACAGTTTTCTCTGCTACCAAGGGGAGTCTCGTGTGCCTTGAACGCAAGGTAGTAATACCTGCAAAATGACAAAGAAAGAATTGAATTGACAATCAATATGTGTTTCCTCTGTTTTTCTCTATCTCCGAGCTTTATTTCTAGAATTAATAGGTCAAATTCTCCCATAAATCATGACACAGCTGTCATTAATAGATATTTGAACATATAAATTATTAGGAAAAACAATTAATTGGAATGATTACGGTCAATTTTAGAAGTCTGGACAGACCTATACTAAACAATATTGTCTTTTATTTTGTCCATGTTCCCTTGCAAAGAACAGCTCCTAACAATTATATTAAATAACACATAGCTAACGAAAAAGGGATGCATATATGTTTGAACTGAATTAAGAACCAATCCCTTCCTACCCGTAAAGCCATTATGCATTAATGAAGACTGGTTTTATAGTGTTTAAGTAAACCTACTCGCAAACAATTATGTTAAGTAACAGCAAGAACATGTGCCAGTTAGTTTACAAATTTAAGGTTATTTTAGCACAAGAACACTGTTAGATGGTAGCAACTGCCACCTCAGCTCTCATTTATTAACTGCCATGTGTTGTCTTGGTATTAAGTTATACTTCTAAAGGTGCTACTCTATTCACATGGTGATTGAGAGGAACTGGCAGGTTGAGCAAACCATTCTACTAATTATTAGCATGGGGAAGAGCCATCAGATGTTCTTTAAAACCTGAAGAGAAGAATATGATCAGTGAATCTCAAAGACAGATTCCTCTGTAGCCACATAGAATCAAGAAAATATCCCACCTTATACTGAAGAAAACATGGAGAAGCAATTAGAAAATTTAGAATTCTGCAAGACTTTCTGTTTTTTTTTTAAATCAGGAGAATACGATTTTTAAATATTAGCTCCAGTTAATCTCTAGATATTAGCGTCAGTTGTCACAAGAAAGAAAAAAACCACTAAAATAGTCAATAAAGACCAAACAGGAACAAAATGACATCTGAAGTGAGAAGCACTGGAATAAGTTCTGGACCAGAGACATAGATATTCACCAACTGGAGACATTGCTGACTCCGAATAATGATAGGAGATTATGTATTACTGAGTTATTTTTAATGCAGTGACTTTCTCAACAACATGATATTGCAAATTCTTTAGTCAAGTCTTTCAAAATATCAACTCATGCCTTTTAGTAGGTTTGGAGAAACACAGTGTATTTAAAAGAAAAAAGTACATTTCCTCCACCTTATTACTTAAGTTAATGATGCCAGTTTTTACAAAACAAACAGTACTGAGTTACACTAAGGAAACTCAGATTTAAAATACCTGTATCCCAAATAATTTGTGACAGCATACAATTTCAACAGATAGTTGACACATATATGGCGGAAGTTACACTAATAGTAAATTGCTGTTTTCTTCAGAAGGGGG